>BQNB010007823.1:57500-89923 GCA_026074375.1 Tanacetum coccineum | reverse complement strand
AAACGTTGTTTAAATGAATACCCAAATACTTGTATCAACCCGTAGTATCTCGTTCTTGATTAAAGTTGGAAAATTTATGATGGTTTGTGGTGGTTTAGGTGGTAGACGAACACACACACACACACACATGCTTATGTGTGTGTTTTATTTTTTTGAAATGAAATGAAATGAATGGGAATGATCTAGTGGTGGGAATATAAATGTACAACTTCTAGACAAAATGGCTAAAATCATGCCTCCTTGTCCCTCTTGATTCTCTTGACCGGCCATGGGATCCTATGGGGTCTCGGGTCTTTCTTTTCGTGTTGGGATTACTTAAAAGCTTGTAAAACTCAACCGTAAATTATTCTCCAAAGTTACTTAGCATTTTATTCATCTTAAAAATATTTTTCCAATAACTTACAGTATTTACTTGACATATTTATACTTTAAACCCTTCAAAACTCATTTGGACATTAACGGACGTGTCAGGACTCGTTTTTTCGGCATTTCTCAAAATTCACGGGTCAAACCACCCGGAATACAAATAACATAATAATAACCTCTAAAAAGGAATATTATTCACAAATAACCATAAATTACCACAAAAATCATAAAATCACCACCGTCAACACGGTACAATATCTAAATAAACTGACAAACGTCAAATAGCCAAAGGACTAAAATGGAATATTCATAACACAAAAGGGCAAAGGTTACATTCTACCCCTCATTAACTACTAACATCACTTAAACAAATGCGGATACTTTAGTTTCATCTGATCCTCACGTTCCCATGTGAATTCAGGTCCAGGTTTCGAATTCCACCGAACCTTGACGATGGCAATTCTACTCCGCTTCAACTTCTTAAGCTCTCTTTCTAAAATTTCTACAGGCTCTTATACAAAATTTAACTTGGCATCAACCTGGATTTCATCCAAGGGCACTTGCAGTGTTGGATCAGCCAAACACTTCTTAAGGTTTAACACATGGAACGTGTCATGAACACCATCTAACTCTTCAGGCAAATCTAATCGATAGGCCACGGGGCCTACCTTCTTAAAAATATCAAAAGGCCTAACAAATCTTAGAGCTAATTTCCCCTTCTTCCCAAAGTGTACCACACCTTTCCAAGGCGACACTTTGAGCAATAAAACATAGTCACCTACACTAAACTCTAAGGCTTCATCCACTTTATCATCCCCCCCATCAGCATAACTTTTCTGACGATCACGCGCAGCCTTAAGTCTATCCTTAATCTGCGAGATCTTCTCAGTAGTCTCTTGCACTAACTCAGGTCCTATCAACTGACCTTCTCCAACCTCAGCCCACATAATTGGCGAACGACACTTTCTACCATACAATGCCTCAAATGGAGCACATCTCACACTAGAATGATAACTATTGTTATACGAAAACTCAACCAACGGAAGATGAACATCCCAACTTCCTCGAAGTCCAGGACGCACGCTCTAAGCATGTCTTCTAAAGTCTGAATAGTATCGCTCACCCCCTGTCGTGACCATCGGTCTGAAGGGTGGTACGAGCCGTACACATGTCTAAACGAGGTTCTTAATGCCTCTTGCATTGGACGTGCCAAAACATTGATGTGAAACGATTTCTATCCCAGGATCCGATATGGATCGAGATCGTCACAACCATGGTCTAGCAACTATCTCATTCAAATACAATCTAGCCAATCTAATCCATCTTGATAATCCTCACGCATAGGAGAAAATGAGCAGACTTAGTCATCCGGGTCCACAATGACCCAGATTATGTGAAGCCCACGACTAGTCCAGCAACTTAGTCACAAAATCCATAGCTATTCCTTCCCATTTCCATTCGGGAATATCATGTTGCTAGAGCAAGCCATATGGCCTTTGATGCTCAGCCTTAACTTTTAAACAAGTCAAACACTTACTAATATACTCGGCTATGTCCTTCTTCATACCCGGCCACCAATACCTATCTCTAAGGTCATAATACATCTTATCAGCTCTTAGGGTGTACAAATACTTCGACGTATGGACTTCATCCTTTTATCAGGGTTCTTACATCACCCTTCAAAGGTACCCATATTCGATCCAGGTAGTACAAAGTCCCATCACTTCTTTGTTCTATCATCCCATCTAAACCTCTCTGCAATCCTGCAGGCTCATCCATAACCTCCTTCTGAGCCGCCAGTATCCTATCCTTGATACTTGACTGAAGGGTCATATTCATAGCTCTAACTCTTTTAGGCTTTACTCTTTCCTTCCTACTTAGGGCATCAGCCACCACATTCGCCTTACCAGGATGGTAGCGAATCTCACAGTCATAATCACTAAACAACTCTATCTAGCGACGTTGTCGCATATTTAACTCTTTCTGACTAAAGATATGCTGAAGACTCTATGATTCGTATAAATGACACTCTTTGTCCCATACAGATAATGTCTCCAAATCTTAAAGGAAAATACAACTGCTCCTAGTTCCAAGTTATGGGTCGTATAATTCTTTTCATGAATTTAACTTGCCTAACGCATAGCTAATCACCTTTCCTCTTTGCATCAACACAGCATCCTAATCCTAGGTCTGGATGCATCACAAATATACCACATAATGCTTTTGGTCGCATCAAGGAGATCGAGAACAGGGTGCATTTACATAACTTATCCTTCAAAGTTTGAAATGCATTCTCCTGCTCCTCACCCCAATCAAAAGTCTTACACTTCTGAGTCAAGATAGTAAGAGACTTAGCTATCTTAAAAAAAATCTCAATGAACCTACGGTAATATCCAGCCAATCCTAAGAACGAACAAACCTCAAACGAGATCTAGGGCTATTTTCTAATTCTTAACAAGCTTCGATCTTATAGGGTCTACATGAATCCATTACCTTTATCACCATGCCCAAGAACTGTTACTCTCTTTAGCCAGAATTCACACTTAGAAAACTTAGCATACAATTTCTCTCTCTTGAGCAGTTCCAAGACTAACCTTAAGTGTTCTACATGCTCCTCTCGAGTCTTAGAGTAGATTAAGATATCGTCTATAAACACTATCACAATTATCAAGATAAGGTCTACAAACTATGTTCATCAAGTCTATGAATATCGCCTGGTGGCATATTAGTCAAACCAAAGGGCATTACTGTGAACTCGAAATGTCCATAACGAGTTCTAAACGCAGTCTTTGGAATGTTTTCTCATGCACTCTCAGCTGATGGTATCCAGACCTAAGATATATCTTTAAGAAAAACTACGACCCTTGCAGTTGGTCAAATAAAGCATCAATCCTAGGAATCGAATAACGATTCTTAGTAGTCAACTTGTTCAATTCTCTATAGTCAATACAAATCCTAAAAGAACCATCCTTCTTTTTCACAAATAAACCAGTGCTCCCTAAGGCGATGAGCTTGGTCGAATGAAACTTTGTCTTGGAGTTCCTTGAGTTGTCCCAACAACTCCTCTGATTCAGAAGGTGCCAAATGATAGAGAGACTTTGCAATCGGTACAGCTCCAGGGATTAACTCAATCCGGACTAAATTTCTCAGAGAGGTGGCAATCTTGATAAATCATCCAGAAATACCTTGGGAAAGTCTCTAACCACACAATCCATTCTTGTTTCTTATCGCTAGCCTAGCACTCATCAAAGTCTCACTTCCTCTTCGGTCTTTCTCCTAAGACTCTAAGCACTTTGCCATCTAGTAGTGGTATCCTCACTACTTTCTCATGACAAACTATTTCAGCCTTATGATTAGACAACCAATCCATACCTATAATCACATCAAAACTCCCATGCCCGAATGGTATCAAATCGATGCAAAGACATGACCCTCGATTTCTACTTTGCAACCCTTAATAACCTTATCAATATCTACTAGCTGCCCGCTAGCTATCTCAATATCATATCTAAAACCTAATTCATTGGGTTCTATGCCTAAAAGAGGTATGAAAATAGTGTAAACAAAGCTATAGTTGGCACCAGAGTAAAATAAGGTAGTGGCAAAATGATTGTTCAAAGTAAACAAACCCGTCACAATGTTTGGATCCTGGCAAGCTTCCTCTGCTCCCAACATGAATGCCCTACCCCTAGCTTTGAGGTGCCCTTGTTTCCACGACCCTGACCACTTATTAGTCAGGGCAAACTTGGTTTGGACCGGTTTCCATCCCCCGGTCCACTATGCTCTAATAATTAGGACATGTTGGCTGAATGGTCGGTACAACCAACTAAACCACATTCATGGAATGCTCCACGAGCATGTGTTAGATTCCTTACATTTAGCGGGTTCACATTCCTAGGCATAACTCTAAAATCCCTTGTGCAAGATGACCTGGGCGGTTACAGTTGAAACATGTGCGACAAGGCCCTCCGGGTGCATGGTAGGGGAAAAAAGTTGCAAGTGTACACTTTAGGCCCAGAGCACCCGCATCCTCTTCCTACGGGTTTTGCGGTGTAAGCAAAAACATTCCCGTCCTAGTCCTATTATTATCAGAGCCCTACCCATTCTTATCCTTGCTAGGTTCCCCCCCGCAGTTCCTCTTTCTCGAACCTTCTAATTGATCCATTCCTAACAGCCTCATCGGTCAATGCACAAGAAATCTACACATCCTTCTGCATAGTCTTTGGCTCTGTTGCTGTCACCATCCTATGGATCTGTAGAGCAAGGCTATACATGTATCTCTCAATCTTCCTACTTTCAGGAGTCACTAAATGTGGAACTAACCTAGCCAGCTCATGAAACCTATCATTTTACGCAGCATGGCCAGCCCCGACCATGGCGTGATTCCAAAACTCAGTTTCTAACTTTTGCATCTCATGACTAGGACAAAACTCTTCTATCATTATAAACTTTAAAGTCATTCATGACATACTAACAATTAAACATCCCGGCTTTAGCGTGCGGATCTAGAGTTTTTACCACGTAAAGCCTTACCCACAATATGTACCAGCAATGTATTTTACTTTTGGTCAATACTACAACCACTCATAAATCCTGCACGGAATTTCATTTTCTCAATCCATCAGGTAGAACACAACACTCCCTTACCGATCAATATTCCCTTAGGGTTAACAAGCTAAAGAACTCCTTATTATGAACAACCTACCTGGTTTCATTTACTAAAAACAACAAAAAAATTTCCCCCCCCTAACGTTCTCTTGAACATTCTCATTAACCGCATTACCATTTTGATTTCCAACATTTCCTTGGTTACCAACCTGAGCTAAAATGGCAGGTAAGAGGGTTCTACAGTTGTTGGACAATGATTGTCGAGAAGTCGGGTGCTCCTCCTACACCCCCATTGACTCCCTTTACATTCCCATTAACTCCCTTTACATTCCCATTAGCTCCCAACCCCTAGCCATTCCCTTGACCATTTAATTCATCAACACGCTTATCATTACCTCCCCTAGGTCCTCTACCACTCCCACCTCTACCAACCCGTTCACCCATCCCCCCTCTTCGTGATTTGGCAATAGGCCGACCAGCACTTCGGGTCTTCATCCTTGGCAACATTATTTACACGAGGGAGAACATGGGCAACGTTAGGTAGGTAGGAAGACTAACATATATATAAAATATCTTACTATATATATAATTACACATAAGCCCCTTTATGGCGTTAACAACAATTTGTTGAACAGTATTACCAAGTAACGAGTAGAGTTTGTGGATACTCTTATAATACATTGGCCACCGTATTTATATCCGCATCCTTTCCCAGTCGTACGTGATATTAAGCTCACGCATCTCAATGACTGACATAACTAAAGCACCAAACCGCTAACACATGAAAGTAAGCAAAAGAGGAACACCACACACATAAATCCTATACGCAACTAAATGACGGATCTTAGGTTATAGTCTAGGCCAACCTACCTAGTTCTCTATAGCTGGCTCTGATTACCAATCTGTCACACCCCGACAATGGCGGAAACTCGGGAATGCACCATAATGATCAATCATAACACACGATACAATATAGAGAAAACTACAATGCATAAATTTCAAGTGTTACGAAGACCATCCACCCCGAACAAACTCGAGTGATGTCCCAAGCATAACTAAATCCAAAATCTCTTACAAATCCAAATGTCCACACAGGGGTCCAAATCCAAACATAAACCGAAACTTCCAAATACTAAGAACCAAACAAATAAACAAGTAAGGCTTCACAAGAAAAATCTACACGGGATACTCTTAAGCCTGCTATCACATATCACCAACTATTCATCTTTCACTTCACCTGAAAATGATACTCGAAAACGTCAACAATAATGTTGGTGAGCTCGTAGGTTTGACCTTAAACCCAAAAGCTGTGTCAATATCTCAAAACAATAGACAAAAGTGCAATATGATAGTGAATATATGAGAATCACCCATGACTTAGCATCCTCACTAATCATGTAAACTCACTAGCTTAACCCGCTAGGCGAACCATGCCCCTAGCATACCGCTAGTCGGTATAAGCAAATATGTCACTTACACACCTGAATGGCCTACCAGCTGGAGCACTATATTAGGGCAGGACCCAAAACCCTTGCATGCCAAACACAGTACATGCAAGTAAAACCAAAACCCTTGCCATGCCAAACACAGTACACGCAAGTAAAATCACATCACATATATTCACATAGCAATCATAAGCACATAATTATCCCAAAAACAAAAATCACATCTCGCACAGTCAAATTTCAAAACAGTTCAAAACACATTTGAGTATCATTTCCCCCAACAGAAAAACAGTAGAAAAATGGGGCTACAAGAACTCACCTCAAGCAAGTCTTAAGCAACCAAATCTCAATCACACGAGCAAGCAACGACTCCTCACAAGACTAATCCAGTTAATGTCTCATTAAATCATTTATTTTCAAAACAGTCTTCACGTTTGATGCATAGAGGCTAGATGCGTTGTACAATTACCCTTAACAATTTAGTGGTATGATGGTTGACGTCTCATCCCAAAATACCTTATCATTTTGATATCTCAACGATACATACTTATACTATTTAAAGAAAATAGTTAAGTAATATAAGTAAATATTTATAATAAATAATTATAAATATATCTCGATAATGTATTGCGATACCTTAGTTACCATAAAATAATCATAATATGGTTGAAAATGAAACATTTATTCATAATAAACATATTAGAGAAGTTTCGAGAAAAAATTATATTTTTCGTCTTTTAGTGAATTTATTAATAATAAAATAATAAAATAATATTTTATTATTTAAAACCAAAAATCATGTTCTTAAGGTAAAATTTTTCAAAGTATAAACTTTTACGAAATTTCGACATGACCTGAAACGTTTTATATATACGTTTTTCCAAGGTTTACAAACCATAATTCAACACTTTTTACCATTTGACACTTTTTCCGACAAAATTCTAAAATCTCAATCTTTAACGTTTACTAAAACGTTTCTCAATAAAATAACGTTCAATATCACTTCGAAAATACATTTCACTTTCAAAGTTCGTCAAAAACTCTTATAAAACGACTAATATCGCTATATTGGGGCGTTAAGTCACAACATGGGTCTAATAAGGGATATATACCGTCCAAAATACATCAAAAGCCCTAAACTAAAGTCCATTTATATACATAAGCTCAACTATAAGTAGAAAAATAACCCGGAACCACAATCAGCATCAAATTACATCCGACTTATTTGTGCGTAATGGGCCGTGAGCCCAAGAGCTCGAAAATCGAGTCCGTAAGCTTAAAAATAAGCTAGTACGCTACATATAGTATTTGGTTACTACCATAAGCTATAAAATAGTTCACGAACATACGCCATACCACAAAAATATTCAAAATCACTTCCTTGTGATTCTAAAAGAAGTCGTGAGCATATAAGTTCGAAATAAACCACGAAAGTCCACAAACTAAGCTATACAAGCTATTATACAAAATTACTATCTAGCAATATATGTTTCTCAACCATCACGACCACAATATCAAAACTAACAAAACCTTATCCTTGTTTCTTTTTATTCTAACCCCAAGCGCATCCTTTTATTCATTTTGTTTCTAAAAATCGATTTTTACGGCGATCAACTTGTACAACTAATATCTATGCATCAATATAAACCCAAAAGGACAAATGAAATTTAAATTTGAAAATTTACAAGAAAATCTTCAAAAATATAGATTTCGACACGAACCGGACAACCCAAACGTTGTTTAAATGAATACCCGTACACGTGTATATCCCGGTTATCTCGTTCTTGATCAAAGTTGGAAAATTTATGGTGTTTGTTTGGTGGCTTATTTCAGACGCACACACACACACTTGTGTGTGTGTTTATTTTTGAAAATGAGATGAATGAATGAAGATGTTGGTTGTAAAATGGAATATATGTGTACAATTTCTAGACAAGGGAGCTAAAATCATGCCTCCTTGTCCCTTATGAGACTAGAACCGGTCATGGTATCCAAGGGGTCTCGGGCTTTTCTTTTTGTGTGGGAATCACTTAAAAGCTCGTAAAACTCAACCGTCAAATTTCCCCCAAAGTTGTGCTCGTATTTATTAATAGTTAATATGATCTTAATGTCTACTAATTTCAACAAACATTGAGGGTGAGTTTTACATCGAGATTCCATCAGGCATCGAAGAAACTCGTTTAGCAACTCTTACAATCGTTGCACTCGATTTTAGTAAATTGGCCACATTTATTGAAACCAGAAAAAAACCTATGGTGTCATCACAATGCCTTAATCAATAAAATTAAGCATGCTTATAAGCATCACTTTATACTTCAACACACTCGAATTTCGTCATGCAATAAAATGCCACTGCACTCATATGTGCACGTGCATTAGCTCGCTACTATGCCACCCTCGCGGACGGGTGCGATCCTCCCTCACAAAAGAGAAATGGTCCCTAGTATCTTTACCAACCCAAAGGAGAAAATTCATGATGCCATTATGGGAAGGGGAAATTATAAGGATTTAATCCTTTCGTACGGGTCTTGTTATATGTTAGTATGCATATTAGAGATAGTATAGGGACTAAAGAGAAAGTTTAGCCCAAGTTTAGCCCAATTAGGATTGAATGTATTGGTCGGTTGTAGACTCTATATATACCATCAAGGTGTCAAACGATGGTTTAGTTTAAGGGATTCAAGAGTCGATTTTTCTTTCTCTCCTTTGTAGCAGCAGGCAGGTTACAACTCCTTTAAGAGTTGGTTTTCTTCCCCCCTCATCTCTACAATAAAGAGGTGAGGGGGGAGGGGTAATTGTATCGTTCAAATGATGGTTTAGTTTAAGGGATTCAAGAGTCGATTTTTCTTTCTCTCCTTTGTAGCAGCAGGCAGGTTACAACTCCTTTAAGAGTTGGTTTTCTTCCCCCCTCATCTCTACAATAAAGAGGTGAGAGGGGAGGGGTAATTGTACCGTTCAATATTTTCGTTGTTCCTAAGATACAAAACGTTTGGAGCATCTCGTGTGTGGTGCTACTTTTCTAGTCGATATAGCATTTGTGTGTGTATGTGTCGCGTACGTCACAAGGTCATATATTCCGCATTCTAGTTTCCAGGATTGTTGGTCGTTATTCCAACAAGTAGTATCAGAGCCGCGTTCGAGGGTTCTTTAGATTCTAGGTCGACTGATTGAGTGTTGGTCGTCTACGAATT
The DNA here is from genome assembly GCA_026074375.1 of Tanacetum coccineum. Lineage (NCBI taxonomy): Eukaryota > Viridiplantae > Streptophyta > Magnoliopsida > Asterales > Asteraceae > Tanacetum > Tanacetum coccineum. The sequence goes on along the minus strand of BQNB010007823.1, from coordinate 80,313 downwards.
AAGTTTTGGCAACAAAGAATGTATCGGTTTTAGAAGGTTCTTTCAAAACTGGTTTTGTTCGGCACAAGGCTTCATTTGAGGTTTGGTTTAAACTTCAAAAGGTGTTGGGATTTGCTAGAAGCTGCTCGCACGGGTTTTGTTGTCTTGGTTTTTCGACACAAAGATACAAAAAGTTCAAGCTAGGGTGTTTCTGGTTCGGTGGTTCTTTCCAAATTAGAAGTTTGGCACAAGGTTTCTTTAGGAATTCGGTTTTGAAGTCTTGAAAGGTGTCGAGGTTTCTTGTTCTACACAAATATTATATGTCGTCGGAAAAGGGTCTTGAAGCTTTGGTTTTTGGTCCATGATATTTGACAAGTAGAGGTCGTCAGGGGAACTGTCATGTTTCGTTTTATAAGAAAGATCAAGCGCTTGATTGGTTTTTAGTTTTGAAGGTCAAGGCTTGTCGGGTTTTGCGAGGGTTTCTTGGTTTTAATGTAACCAGTTTCTTGCAAGGTTGTTTATCGATAAGGGTTTCATTTTTTGTCAAAGTTTGTAAAGGTATTGGCTTAAAGTTTCTTTTAGATCAGAAAGACACCACAAGTATTTAATTAAGTTTGGTAATTTGTTAACCGAAAGCGTTAAAGAAAAAGGTGGTGATCTGTTATTGCATACAAACTGCATATGGACAAAATCATTAATACTTCAAAGGTTGTTTTGAATAACTAATTAGTCTTTTCTTACTTGGCGGGAAACATTATTAAAAAGCAAGATTAAAAGAATAGTTATTTAGTTTTATTAATAAAACACAATGTAACTTTGAAGGATATTTTACACACGGGATACTTTGTTTAGTTTGGTGTTGTGTTGATATCACAAGGTTATTAGAATAAACAAATATGACACCCCACAAATTTCCGTTCAATATTTTAGCCGTTACAGGTCAATAATTTGAATTTTTAAAGTTTCGTTTAACTTTTACGTTCAATCAGGAAGTTTTCTCGCTTTTATCTGAGAATCGTCTCCGAGAGCGAACCGGGACACCAAACGTTGTAGTATTTTGATAATATTCACGTTTTTATATTTTAAGGCGATATTTAAAATTTCATAATTTTTGGTGATAACCAATACACGTTTTCGTTATTACGGCGTGCAACGTGTTTTTATTTTTGAACATTAGTGCAAGTTAAGAACCATAGAAATTAATTCATCTTAAACCCACTAACTCTTGCATGGTGGAGACCACAATGGTCCCCTCCTTTGGCTTCTTGCAACCGAATACCACCAACATGTATGCATGGGATACCATTTTTGAATTTTGAATCATATAAGATACATTCAAGCCATCATGTGACTAGTTTTGTCCACCTAAAGCCCCATTAGTGGATCAAATTGGCCCTCTCTTGGTCCCTTGGCTTCTAGCCGACGCACATACAAGCACACACACTCTTGGTGTAATGAAATTTTGTTCTTATATAATACATGCATATCTCATTCATTCTTTCATATTCACATACAACAAAATTTTGAGTTTTCTCTCTTCTTTCTTGCTCTCTTTTTCTAAACCACCTCACACCACCACATAAGCTATAATTTCTCATTCCTGACAAAAACCTTTGAAGTAGTTTTTCGTGGTTAATACTTTATTGTATTCGGGTTAGTTATAAACAACTTTGGTTGTTTCTAGCATCATTCATCCTTCTAACCACATTCTTTTTGTAAGTCACTATCTTTTTAAAACTTGAACTTTCATATCATCTTGATGCATACATACAAGTTTACAACTATATATTTGTAAAAATAAAGATTTGTATAACTACATAAACCTGTAAAAGGTTATGCATATGGTTCGAAAATTACTAAATGGAAAATATAAGGAAAGAATATTTAGAGACGAGGTTTATTTTCATGAAATCAAAATGGTATGTTATAGTTTTAATTATATTCGGCTTATAAGAATAAGCTTGGAAAAGCATTTTTGATTTATTGAGCTTAATGGGCTTATGCTTATATTCGGCCCAACTAGGAAAGGAAGAGAAATATATTGTTTTTTACTTATTTTGTATTTGGCTTATATATTAGTTTAGCTAATATTCTCTAGCTTAATGTTGATGGACAAATCGTAAACGTAATTCGGCAATAACAAATAGCCCGAATCAGCTTATTGGTTTAAGCCGCGTCCCAACAACCAAGGCCCAACACCACATGCTTATTTTGAGCTTATGTGGATTGGCTTTATTGTGAGCCTATTTAATAGCTAATTATAGTCGCGTGGTTATTATTTAAATGGGTTTACATATCGACTATATCTATAATTAAAACTATATTTTTGGACTTGACGGGCCAAGGCCCAACATAAACACAATACAACAAGGCGTAAAGCTACTTGTCGCCTATTGAATAATTACATGAATTAGCTTATTTGTTAAGTGTAACAGAAATTAGACGCTATACTTTTAACTCATATGAACATTGACGTTACGAATAATAAAATATTATTCTTATTGGGCCTAAAAAGCCTAATAAGGGTCCGATGGTCTTTTGATAGACTTATAAAAAGAGATTTTGGATGAGGTATATGTTTGTGATTATATAAAGTGGATTAAAAGTGATTTGAAAATGGTTTTTAATAAAGTCTACGACTTTGGAAAAACGTGTAAACACGAACGGGTCATGCCGAAATTTTTATAAATTATTATACTTAGTAAATACTAGAAAACGCACATGATAAAACTAGATATACGGGAATTTAATAAAGTGCCGAACAATATATATATATATATATATATATATATATATATATATATATATATATATATATATATATATATATATATATATATATATAAAATATATATTTTTACTTAGACATTTATATGTATATAATATTAGTATACATACTATTATTTACTCGTTTTACTTACGAAAACATTTTGACTATTATACGATCACAAGCGTTAATTTTTGTAAACATATTAACAAAAGTACACTAGTATATGCTTATGCATTATCCGTAATTCGTTACTACTCCGATATTAAACCAAACCCTCATTTCATAGGTTGTCTTTGTGAACCGTCGTTCGTTATCGTGTGATTTTATTCTAGACTATTCTTCTTCGATTCACCAATCAAGGTGAGTTCATAGCCCCACTCTTTACTCGTTTTGAATAATTGTTTTATAACTTGGGGTGAGAAACATTGCTTGCTTTTAAAACTGGACACAAGTACTATACGTGAGAAATTCCCCGTTTACGTGTTGCCTAAGTAGCGTTTAGACCACTATTGCCCGAATTATCATGAACTGTTAATCACCTTTAACCGACTGGCTGGTTAAGTGAGCGCGAGTGAATAAATAGATCTATTGGGACTAATTATCCCTATCCGGGTAAGAAGCACTTACTAGTTCGAGTTTGCCAAGAACTAACGGATATATGTCATGTCAAAACTAGTTAGGTGTCCTTTTGGTCCGAACACCTGAGGGGCAAGCCTTTATAGCACAGTACATGCCATCCGTTCAGTAATTTAGCATAGTGTAAGAGCATATTGCAACGTAAATGCCTCTTTATGTGAAGTTGTATCTCCTATAACTGTCGCATACGTTTTGATAATCTTGTGGCCCACATTAAATACGTTTGAACTAAACCTATGAATTTCACAAACTTATTTAACAGTTTTAAGCATGTTATTCTCAGTGCTTAGCAATGGAGTGTTGTTTGCTTGACCTTATGTGAAGTCTATTGCCAGGACCGTTTTTACTAGAAATATATCTATGAGTCTTAAATACCGTTGTTTGAACTTATTTAAGCTTCTAGCATTTTAACTTTTTTTACTTTTAAATTTGAAGATCTTGTAAAACTTATTAATATTCTGAATTTATTGCAACGGTGTTTATTTTAAAACTTACCCTTAGAGGTCTTTCTTGTATGCTTATGTACTTGAGATAAATCAATAATTCACGCCCTCTGGGGGGGATTGCAAAATCGGACGGACCCGTATTTGGAGGTGTGACAAGATTGGTATCAAGACAAGGTTATAGGGAACCAGGTAGTATAAACTAGGTCTGGTCTATAACCAGTATGTGATCCTAACGTGAATTATACTTGCCTACGTGATTTTTACATATATTAATATGTATAATGTAGCCTAAGAAATTAAATACTAAGTATAACTAATATTACTATAATTGTATTGCATTCTTTTCGCGGTACTTCATCTGATGGTTTATTCATTCATCCATTCATCTATCCATTCATTTACCCATTCATTCATTCATTCATTTACCCATTTGACCATTCTTTTTCGCATCATGCATGGTTGATATAAGGGATATTTATATAAACTTTTGCTTGTGCAGGTCATGGCTATCTTTGTTATCTTAGTTTCATCAGATTCGTCTGAGGAGAGTATGGGGACATCTATTAGATGAGTTATCTTGTTTGGTACTATCCCTACCACTATCCCTAACACTACACTTTCCGTGATTCCACCTACTACCCATATTGATACCACACTGATACCTACTGTTTCATCCACTATACAACCATCACCTGATTATACACCCGTATCACCTGATTATTCACCCATAACTGATAAGGATTTGCTATATCCTGAGGACCCGTCATCATAAAAAAAAAGATCATATACCGATCCTACAAGCTACTTCTACATTCTTTCAATCGACCGATTATTTTTACCGAGAACAAAGAATATAACCCGATACACCACCATTACCTACCCATGGTACACCATTCACTGAGACTACCCTTTCTACCAAGAGTTTGCCTATTGCATCTGAGCACTTATGACATCGAGTCATGGTTCTTGCACATAGGCAGCCTATTCCTCATGGTCAACCATACCGCTACCATCTTAATGGGTTGGTACACATGATGATTACGAGGAAGAGGGTTGGATCATTACCTACTTATCGTCTTGCTGTGAGACATTCAGTTGATTACTCTTCTTCAAATCATTTTTCTTCGGATGATTCTCGAGGGATTCATCATCGAGTTCATCATCAGAGACTTCTTCGGATTCTTCTGCGGATGCTTTATCTAGTCTGCATCTACGTTCATCAGACTGATCATTCATTACCCACACTATCATCAGGTAAGAGAAAAAGTCAACCTTTATATTCATTATTACCGAATATTCTTGTGACATTGCTGCTATTTCTGCACAGACCGTCACAGATGATTCTTCTTCTGCAAGTCCCCCTTCTCGCAAGAGGAGTAGAACCCCTACGCAACTGTACGATATCTACACATACCCTTTGAGCCATTGTCTTATGCACTCCTAAACTTTTACACATCACCTAAGAGATTAGGAGTCTGAGACACTACAATTTAGAGGTTGTTCGGAGGATAGTTTTTTGAGCCATAATGTACCTAAGGGAGGCTAGATTGGGAGTGGACTTTGAGGATGAGAGTTCTGAGCCACTAGGTGTAAAGGGACTAATTTAGAGATGGATGTTGATGTTGTGAGGAGTGATGGGATTGATATTGACCTCGAGATTCAGGCAGAGATTGACGAGTGTATCGCTTATGCGGATGCTCTTAGATATAGAAGGATTGATGCTAGAGTTGTAGTTGAGGCTATTGATCGAGAAGAGATTGAGACGAGTATGAGAGGCCCAGTTGAGGTTAGAGTTGATAGAGTTACTTACCCGGTGGTAGCTGACGATATTCCTGAGCCTGTTTAGGAGGGAGTTGTAGAGGTTATGTATGAGACATTAGGAGATTTAGTTTAGAGGTTTCATGGCATCATACCGACAAAGGATAATTCCGGTTCATCCTGTCAGTAATTGAGAGTGTCTAAAAGGATCATGGGGGGGGGGGGGGGGGGGTGGGGGGGGGTGGGGGGGTGGGGACACAGGATCGTAGCGACAGGACAGCAAAGTGTTGACTTGTTAGAGAGGATTAGAGAGCTATAGCGGGATAATATGAGACTTAGAGACATGATGGATGTTGCGAGTAAGAGAGTTACCCGGTCTCAGTGTAGGGAGTTGCGTGTTCAGAGGGAGATGAGACAGATTCGACGTTTCAAATTTTATGATCGCATGAGGATTGCTAGGCTTGAGGCTTATGCCAGGAGTTATTGGGCCTCTGTTATTAAATTAATTCCTTTAGTAATCTTGAGTGTGGACCTATAGCACCTAGTAATAGCTAGTTATTAGGGATTTGTAAATCCTATATTTTGGAACCATGTTGTAACCATTAGTATTGATGATATGAAATCTAATGATTACCAATTATATGTTCGATAATCTAAACTTAATGATATATTTTCTTTTGCTTCTTGCATATTGCATTATAATCTAAATCAGTTGCATCTATCATGAAGTTATTATGATTTTGTTATTTCCGTATAATAATACTTGTTATTTTATTCGAACCCCGTTAACAATCTCGTATCACCATTTACTTTCATCATGTTGTGTATTGTTATGCTGTAGGACAATGCCTAACACCCGATCTGGAACATCAAGGACACGTGAAGGAATTATCGAGCAAATTGATCGCCAAATGGCAGGAGCGTTGGGAGCTCGTACCACGCCAGAACCTGAACCCCTAAAAGAGACAGGGGTGGTCAAGATGAAAGTAAATAGAAAGTGAAGAAAGGGAAATGAGGAAATGGAAAGTAGAGGAATGGAAATAGAGGGAATGGAAATGGAGTAATGTAAAATGGTAAAGGAACAGGAGCAGGAATGGCTATAACTTCAGAGATTGTGCCTCTCGAGAGTGCACATGATCAAGACTTCCAAAGTGGCCAACCACTCACTTTAATGGATGGAAGTAGTTGTTGGGTTAACTCATTGTGATAGAAGAAGATGGAAATGGTGTTCCACAATTAAAGCAATTGACCAGAGAAGTACCAGTGACGTAACTTCTTGCATGCATCAGAATATGCAATAACATGGTGGAACTCCCATAAGAGAACAATTGGGATTGAGGCTGCCTATGCCATGAGTTGGGCAGAACTTATGAAATTGATGACAGAAGTGTATTGTCCAAGAAACGAGGTTCAGAAGATGGATACCGAGTTATGGAACATGGTTGTGAAAGGAAATGACTTGACTGCTTACACTAGAAGATTTCAGGAATTGGTGTTGTTGTGTACTAGAATGGTCACAAATGAGGAGGACAAAGTTGAGAGATTCATTGGAGGGTTGCTTGACAATATTCAGGGGAATGTAATCGCTACTGAACCCACTAAACTTCAAGATGCAATTCGTGTTGCCAACAACTTAATGGATCAAAAGCTGAAGGGATATACTAAAAGTGTTGAAAATAAGAGAAGGTTAGAGAACAACCCGAGAGACAATCGGGGGCAACAACCAGTTTTCAAGCGACAAAATGTTGGAGGCCAGAATGTGGCAAGAGCTTATACGGCTGGGAACAATGAGAAAATGGGGTATGTTGGATCTCTTCCCTTCTGCAACAAGTGAAAGTTGCACATGCAAGTCCATGTACTGTGAGATGTGGAAACTATAAGAGAGTCAGTCATATAACTAGGGATTGTACGACTGCAGTTACTCTAAACACACAGAGAGCCCCAGTTGGGAATCGAGTATATTTTGGGGGAATATTAATATTGTTAAGAGTTTGGATTCCATGGACATAATAGAAAGAGTTATCCTAAGTTGAGAAATCAAAACCGTGGAAACAAGACTGGAAACAAGAATGGAAACAAGACTGGAAACAAGACTAGAAACCAGACTGGGAGTAATGAAAGCTATACAAAGAGCTAACGCTATTGGAGAAGGTAGAGCAAACCCCAAATCCAACGTTGTCACGGGACGTTTCTTTCCTCAATAACTGTTTATGCATTTATGTTATTCGATACGAAGCCGATAGGAGTTTTTGTGTCGTCTACCTATAGTTGCTTTTCATGATGCTGCACCATCACTTATAAACACTAGTTATAGCCATAGAACTTGCCGAAGGAAGAAATCAGAAACAAATGTAGTCCATAAGGCTGTACACTATGATTATTAGGTTCATTCATTTGACATAGGATCAAGATACCCGTAGAACTTGGGTAGTTTCGTTTGTCATTATCGGTATGGATTGGTTGGCGAAATACCACGCGTTGATCGTTTGTGATGAGAAGGTTGTCCGTATACCTTATGGAGATGAAGTGTTGATAATCCGAGGTGATGATTGTGAAGGCAGAAGTAAGTCGAAGCTGAATATCATATCGTGTACGAAAACCCAGAAGTATCTACAGAAGGGATGTCAAGTTTATCTAGCGCAAGTTACATCCAAGAAGATTGAGGACAAGTCGAAGAGAAGCCATGAGGACTATCGATCGTACGGGAATTTCTAGAAGTCTTTCTATAAGACCTGTTCTGGGCTACCCCTTGCTCGACAAGTTATTAATTTAAATCGACTTAGTCCCTAGGTGCTGCACCTATAGTACTGAGCCCCTTACTGATTACACCAGCCAAGATGCAAGAGTATCCACTCAGTTGTAGCAACTTTCTGACAGATGAATTTTATAAGACCCAGTTCCTTGAACCTAAGGGGAAGCTCCCTGTTTTGTTTGTCAAAAAGAAAGATTGATTCTTTTCCGATGTGTGATCGACAAAACCTTGAACTAAAAAAACATACTATGAAGAAACACGATATTCCACCTTCCAAGAAATCAACGATTTGTTTTGATCACTTACAAGGGTCAAAGAGTCAACTCTAAGATCGTACTTGAATCTGGTTTATCACCAACTCAGAGTTCGTGAGGAAGACATTCCCAAGACTGCATTTAGGACTCGCTATGGTCACTACGAGTTCCAAGTAATGCCGTTTGGTTTTACTAACGCACCGGTAGTATTCATGGATTTGATAAATCTGTGTGCCAACCGTAACTGATAATTCAAGATTGTAAACTATCGTATGAAATTTTGGTCTACTCTAAGAGCAGAAAGGAGCATGAAGGACACCTTAAGTTAATTCTGAGGTTACTTAAGAAGGAGGAGTTGTACGCCAAGTTTTCAAAGTGCGAATTTTGGCTGTCAAATGTACAATTCCTTGGTCACGTGATTGATAGTGAAGTCATTCATGTTGATCCCACTAAGATTGAGTCTATCACGGATTAGGCGTCACCCAAGACACCAACCGAGATTCGTTAATTTCTAGGTTTGGCCGGTTACTACCGATAATTTACCGAAGGTTTCTCAAAAATCGCTAGGCCTATGACGAAGTTAACTCAGAAAAGTGTGAAGTTTGATTGAGGAGAAAAGGCAGAGACTGCATTTTAGCTCTTGAAATAGAAATTGCGTAGTGCGCCGATTTTGGCTTTAACCCGATGAGAAGTGAGAACTTCGTGGCATATATTACGATCGTCGCATAAAGGGTTATGCCGTTTGATGTAAAAGGTGAAGGGATATAGCTTATGCATCCCGCAACCACAAGGTTCCCACCGAGAAGAACTAACCACATACGACCTAGAGCTTAGTGCAGTAAGTTTGCCCTAAAGATGTAGAAGACCACAATCTTAACGGAACAAAGTGCTCGAATTCTTGTTATAGATTTTAGGTTTCGGTAATTATTAACATGTTAAAACGGCTCGTGATGCCACTGTTGTTTTTTTAGCATACATAACAATTATAATCTAAACAAATCATCAAAGTACGTAATAGCGGAAGCGATAACAAATCATATAATAACATGCATATAATTAACCGAGTCGGATTACATACCTTTGGATCCTCGCAAGCACAATAATCGTTCTTGATTACCTTTGTTCTTAATCAAATCCCTAATTAGGGTTTATGTGGATCTATTGATTAACCTCTTACCAAGTTTTGTTAATCGATCCAAGATTTAATCTATAGTGAGATTAAACCACGTTCTTGTACACACGTTTTAGAAACAAGTTAACCAAAAGACTAGTTTGAAAACAAGAAAACGTTTCTAGGTTTAAAGTCGATCGAACAAGAATCCCTTGGGATGATTTTGGCCGATCGATCAACAAGGGAAAACAAAGAAAAATTTAGGGATCTTTTGTGTGTACAATACTTATCTATTATGATCCCTTAATTCCTTTGTTTATATAGGCTAACCAAACTTAAAGCCCAAGTCAAGTTATATTAGGAAAAAGGAAACAAAATCTTTTCTTTTTCCCCTCTTGCCTATACTTGGCCCAATACCACCCTCATGGGGTGTTCCAGAACCTTCTTGACTTCTATTTACAAAGTTAGTCCTTCCCTTTATTCGTTAGTCATTTACCGTTAAATACTTAACGACCATTAAACGTTTTCGCGTACATCACAAGGTCGTATATTCCGCATTCTAGTTTCCAAGATTGTTGGTCGTTATTCCAACAAGTGGTATTAGAGCCGCGTTCGAGGGTTCTTTAGATTCTAGGTCGACTGATGTGAGGTTGTCGTCTGCGATCAAGTTTTGGGCAACAATGAGGGTACTCGGTTTTGAGGGTTCTTTCAAAACTGGTTGTTCGGCACAAGGCTTTCTTTGAGGTTTTGGTTTAAACTTCAAAAGGTGTCGGGATTTGCTGGAAGCTTGCGTCGCACGGGTTTGTTGGTCTCGGTTTTTCGGACAGCAAAGATACAAAAAGTTCAAGCTAGGGTGTTTCTGGTTCGGTGGTTCTTTCCAAATTAGAAGTTTGGTACAAGGTTTCTTTAGGAATTCGGTTTTGAAGTCTCGAAAGGTGTCGTGGTTTCTTGTTCTACAAAAATGTTATATGTCGTCGGAAAAGGGTCTTGAAGCTTCGGGTTTTTGTCCAGGATCTTGCGACAAGGAGAGGCGTCAAGGGGCTGTTTTGGTTTTCGTTTATAAGAAGATCAAGCGCTGTTTGGTTTTCAGTTTAGAAGATCAAGGCTTGTCGGGTTTTGCGAGGGTTTCTTGGTTTTAATGTAACCAGTTTCTTGCAAGGTTGTTTATCGACAAGGGTTTCGTTTTTTTGTCAAAGTTTGTAAAGGTATTGGCTTAAAGTTTCTTTTAGATCAGAAAGACACCACAAGTATTTAATTAAGTTTGGTAATTTGTTAACCGAAAGCGTTAAAGAAAAAGGTGGTGATCTGTTATTGCATACAAACTGCATATGGACAAAATCATTAATACTTCAAAGGTTGTTTTGAATAACTAATTAGTCTTTTCTTACTTGGCGGGAAACATTATTAAAAAGCAAGATTAAAAGAATAGTTATTTAGTTTTATTAATAAAACACAATGTAACTTTGAAGGATATTTTACACACGGGATACTTTGTTTAGTTCGGTGTTGTGAGGTTGATATCACAAGGTTATCAGAATAAACAAATATGACACCCCACAAATTTCCGTTTACAGGTCAATAATTTGAATTTTTAAAGTTTCGTTTAACTTTTACGTTCAATCAGGAAGTTTTCTCGCTTTTATCTGAGAATCGTCTCCGAGAGCGAACCGGGACACCAAACGTTGTAGTATTTTGATAATATTCACGTTTTTATATTTTAAGGCGATATTTAAAATTTCATAATTTTTGGTGATACCGTTACTAGTTTTCGTTATTCGCGTGCTACGTGTTTTATTTTGATCAATAAGTGCAAGTTAAGAACCATAGAAATTAATTCATCTTAAACCCACTAACTCTTGCATAGTGGAGACCATAATGGTCCCCTCCTTTGGCTTCTTGCAACCGAATACCACCAACATGCATGCATGGGATACCATTTTTGACTTTTGAATCATATAAGACACATTCAAGCCATCATGTGACTAGTTTTGTCCACCTAAAGCCCCATTAGTGGATCAAATTGGCCCTCTCTTGGTCCCTTGGCTTCTAGCCGACGCACATACAAGCACACACACTCTTGGTGTGTGAAATTTTGTTCTTATATAATACATGCATATCTCATTCATTCTTTCATTATTCACATACACAAAATTTTGAGTTTTCTCTCTTCTTTCTTGCTCTCTTGTTCGAACCACCTCACACACACACATAAACTTATAATTTTCTCAATCCTGATCAAAAACCTTTGAAGGTATTGTTCGTGGTTAATACTTTATTGTATTCGGGTTAGTTATAAACAACGTTTGGGTTGTTTCTAGTCATCAATCATCCTTCTAAACCACTTCTTTTTGTAAGTCTCTTAATCTTTTTAAAACTTGTACTTTCATGATCATCTTGATGCATACATACTAGTTGTACAACTTATTTTGTAAAAATAAAGATTTTAAAACTACATAAACCTTAAAAGGTTATGCATATGGTTCGAAAATAATAAAGGGAAATATAAGGAAAGAATAGTTTTGTGATCGTGGTTATTTTCATGTAATCAAAATGGTATGTTATAGCTTATTTATATTCGGCTTATATAATAAGCTTTTGGAAAAGCTTATTTTGATTTATTGAGCTTAATGGGCTTATGCTTGTATTCGGCCCAACTAGGAAAGGGAGGAGAAGTATTTGTTTAGCTTATTTTGTTTTGGCTTATATTAGTTAGCTTATTCTCTAGCTTATTTTGAAGGGACAAATGGTAAACTTATTTCGGCTTAACAAATAAGCCCGAATATAGCTTATTGGGCTTTTAGCCGCGTCCCACAACCAAGGCCCAACACCACGAGCTTATTTTTGAGCTTATGTGGTTTGGCTTATTATTGCTTGGCTTATTGTGAGCTTATTTAATAGCTTATTATTAAGTCGCGTGGTTATTATTTAATGTTTTACTTATCGGACTATATGGATAAGTAAAACTATATTTTTGGACTTAACGGGCCAAGGCCCAACATAAACACAATACACCAAGGAGTAAAGCTACGGTGTAGCTTATTGAATAAGTTCATGAATAGCTTATTTGATAGTGTACGAATTAGACGCTATACGTTTAACTCATTTTGAACGTTGGACGTTACGAATAATAATATTAGGCTTATTGGGCCTAAAAGCCTAATAAGGGTCCGAATGGTCTTTTGATAACTTATAAAAAGAGATTTGATGATGTATAGGTTGTGATTATGAAAAGTGGATTAAAAGTGATTTGAAAATGGTTTTTAATAAAGTCTACGACTTTGGAAAAATGTGTAAACACGAACGGGTCCTCATGAAATTTTTATAAATTATTATACTTAGTAAATACTAGAAAACGCACATGATAAAACTAGATATACAGGAATTTAATAAAGTGCCGAACAATATATATATATATATATATATATATATATATATAGGAATTTAACAATGTGCCGAACAATGTATATATATAAAAATATATATAAAATATATATTTTTACTTAGACATTTATATGTATATAATATTAATATACGTACTATTATTTACTCAATTTACTTACGAAAACATTTTAACTATTATACGATCACAAGCGTTAATTTTTGGAAATATATTAACAAAAGTACACTAGTATATGCTTATGCATTATCCGCACTTCTGCGCTACTCTGATATTAAACCAAACCTTCATTTCATAGGTTGTCTTTATGAACCGTCGTTCGTTATCGTGTGATTTTATTCTAGACTATTCTTCTTCGATTCACCAATCAAGGTGAGTTCATAGCCCCACTTTTAATTGTTTTGAATAATTGTTTTATAACTTGGGGTGAGAAACATTGCTTGCTTTTAAAACTGGACACAAGTACTATACGTGAGAAATTCCCCGTTTACGTGTTGCCTAAGTAGCGTTTAGACCACTATTGCCCGAATTATCATGAACTGTTAATCACCTTTAACCGACTGGCTGGTTAAGTGAGCGCGAGTGAATAAATAGATCTATTGGGACTAATTATCCCTATCCGGGTAAGAAGCACTTACTAGTTCGAGTTTGCCAAGAACTAACGGATATATGTCATGTCGAAACTAGTTAGGTGGTCTTTGGTCGGACACCTGAAGGGCAAGCCTTTATAGCACTGTACATGCTATCTTTCAGTATTAGCTTCAGTGTCATGAGCTTAGTGCAACGTAAATGCCTCTTTATGTGAAGTTGTATCTCCTATAACTGTCGCATACGTTTTGATAATCTTGTGGTCCACATTAATTACGTTTGAACTAAACCTATGAATTCACCAACTTTATGTTGACGTTTTAAGCATGTTTTTCTCAGGTGCTTAGCATGGATGTTGTTGCTTGACTTATGTGAAGTCTATTTGCCCGGACCGGTTTACCAGAAATTTATCTATGTCTTTAAATACCGTTGTTGAACTTATTTAAGCTTCCGCATTTTAACTTTTGTATCTTTTAAATTTGATCGATGTAAAACTTATTAATATTTTGAATTTATGCAATGGTGTTTATTTTTAAAACGTACCCTTAGAGGTCGTTCTTTATGCTTTGTACTTGAGATATTCAATAACGTCACGCCCCCAAACGTTAAATCGGACGGGACCCTATTTGGGGGTGTGACATATTGGTATCAAGAGCCAAGGTTATAGGGAACCAGGTAGTATAAACTAGGTCTGGTCTATAACCAGTATGTGATCCTACGTGATTATACGTGCCTTACGTGATTTTACATATATGTAATATGTATATGTACTATGTAATTAAATACTAAGTATAACTAATATTACTATAATTATATTGCATTCTTTTTGCGGTACTTCATCCGATGGTTTATTCATTCACTCATTCATCTATGCATTCATTTACCCATTCATTCATTCGTTCATTTACCCATTTGATCATTCTTTTTCCCGCATCATGCATGGTTGGTATAAAGGATATTTATATAAACTTTTGCTTGTGCAGGTCATGGCTATCTCTGTTATCTCAGTTTCATCAGATTCGTCTGAGGAGAGTGTGGGGACATCTACTGGACGAGTTATCTTGTTTGGTACTATCCCTACCACTATCCCTGACACTACACCTTCTGTGATTCCACCTACTACCCATATTGATACCACACTGATACCTACTGTTTCACCCACTACACCACCATCACCTGATTATACACCCGTATCACCTGATTATTCACCCATATCTGATAAGGAGTTTGATCTATCTGAGGACCCGTCATCAGATCATATACCGCTACTACAAGCTACTTCACCATTTCTTTCATTGACCGATGATTCTTCAGACAATGATATACCTGATACACCACCATTACCTACCTATGGTACACCATTCACTGAGACTACCCTTTCTACCCAGAGTTTACCTATTGCATCTGGTGCACTTTGACATCGAGTCATGGTTCTTGCACCTGGGCAGCCTATTCCTCATGGTCAACCATACCGCTACCATCTTAATGGGCTGGTACACATGATGATTGCGAGGAAGAGGGTTGGATCATTACCTACTTATCGTCTTGCTGTGAGACATTCAGTTGATTAATCTTCTTCAAATCATTTTTCTTCGGATGATTCTTCGAGGGATTCATCATCGAGTTCATCATCAGAGACTTCTTCGGATTCTTCTGCGGATGCTTTATCTGATTCTGCATCTAGTCGTTCATCTTCTGATCATTCATTACCCACACTATCATCAGGTATGAGACATAGTCATCATTTATATTCATTGGTACCGAATATTCATCGTTCATCTGCTGCTATTTCTGACAGACCATCTCATGATTCTTCTTCTGCAAGCCCTTCTCGCAAGAGGAGTAGATCCCCTACTGCATCTGTACCATTATCTTCACCTACCCTTGGAGCATTGTCTTATGCACGTCCTAAACTTTTACCATCACCTAAGAGGATTAGGAGTCTTGAGACAGCTACAGATTTAGAGGGTTGTTCGGAGGATAGTTTTGAGCCATATGTACCTAGGGAGGCTGGATTGGGAGTTGACTTTGAGGATGAGAGTTCTGAGCCGTCTAGGTGTAAAGGGACTAATTTAGAGATGGATGTTGATGTTGTGAGGAGTGATGGGATTGATATTGACCTCGAGATTCAGGCAGAGATTGACGAGTGTATCGCTTATGCGGATGCTCTTAGATATAGAAGGATTGATGCTAGAGTTGTAGTTGAGGCTATTGATCGAGAGGAGATTGAGACGAGTATGAGAGGCCCAGTTGAGGTTAGAGTGGATAGAGTTACTCACCCAGTGGTAGCTGATGATATCCCTGAGCCTGCTTAGGAGGGAGCTGTAGAGGTCACGTATGAGACATTAGGAGATTTGGTTTAGAGATTTCATGATCATACAAAGGAGATTCCGGTTCATCGTGTTTAGGTTATTGAGAGTGTCTAAAGGGATCAGGGACACAGGATCGTAGCGACAGGACAGCAGAGTGTTGACCTGTTGGAGAGGATCCGAGAGCTAGAGCGAGATAATATGAGACTTATAGACATGATGGATGTTGCGAGTCAGAGAGTTTCCCGGTCTCAGCGTAGGGAGTTGCGTGTTCAGAGGGAGATGAGACAGATTCGGCGTTTCAGATTTTATGATCGCATGAGGATTGCTAGGCTTGAGGCTTGTGCCAGGAGGTATTTGGGCTACTGTTCTTAGATTATTCCTTGAGTATCTTAGTGTTGACCTATAGCACCTAGTAATAGCTAGTTATTAGGGATTTGTAAATCCTATATTTTGGAACCGTGTTGTAACCATTAGTATTGATGATATGAAATCTAATGTTACCATTATATGTTCGATAATCTTAACTTAATGATATATTTTCTTTTGCTTATTGCATATTGCATTATTACTAAATCGTGGCATTATCATGAAGTTATTATGATTTTGTATTTCCGTATAATAATACTTGTTATTTTATTCGAACCCCGTTAACAATCTCGTATCACCATTTACTTTCATCATGTTGTGTATTGTTATGCTGTAGGACAATGCCTAACACCCGATCTGGAACATCAAGGACACGTGAAGGAATTATCGAGAAAATTGATCGCCAAATGGCAGGAGCGTTGGGAGCTCGTACCACTGCCAGGAACCTTGAACCCCTTATAAGAGACGGGGGTGGTCAAGAGGAAGTAAATGGAAATGAAGGAAATGGAAATAGAGGAAATGGAAATGGAGGGAATGGAAATAGAGGGAATGGAAATGGAGGAAATGGAAATGGTAATGGGAACGGAGGAGGAAATGGCTATAACTTCAGAGGATTTGTGCCTGCTCGAGAGTGCACATATCAAGACTTCCAAAAGTGACAGCCACTTAGCTTTAATGGGATGGAAGGAGTTGTTGGGTTAACTCATTGGTTCGAGAAGATGGAAATGGTGTTCCACATTAGCAATTGTCCAGAGAAGTACCAAGTGAAGTATGCTTCGTGCATGCTTTTGAACAGTGCATTGACATGGTGGAACTCCCATAAGAGAACAATTGGGATTGAGGCCGCCTATGCCATGAGTTGGGCAGAACTTATGAAGTTGATGACAGAAGTGTATTGTCCAAGAAATGAGAATCAGAAGATGGAGACCGAGTTATGGAACTTGGTTGTGAAAGGAAATGACTTGACTGCTTATACTAGAAGATTTCAGGAATTGGTGTTGTTATGTACTAGAATGGTCCTAAATGAGGATGACAAAGTTGAGAGATTCTTTGGAGGGTTGCTTGACAATATTCAGGGGAATGTAATCGTTGCTGAACCTACTAAACTTCAAGATGCAATTCGTGTTGCCAACAACTTAATGGATCAAAAGCTGAAGGGATATGCTAGAAGTGCTAAAAACAAGAGAAGGTTAGAGAACAACCCGAGAGACAATCGAGGGGCAACAACCAGTTTTCAAGCGACAAAATGTTAGAGGCCAGAATGTGGAAAGAGCTTACATGGCTGGGAACAATGAGAAAATGGGGTATGTTGGATCTCTTCACTACTGCAACAAGTGAAAGTTGCACCATGCAGGGCCATGTACTGTGAGATGTGGAAACTGTAAGAGAGTCGGTTATATAACTAGGGATTGTACGACTGCAATTACTCCAAACACACAAAGATCCCCAGTTGGGAATCAGTTGGGTATTGTTTGTTATGAGTGTGGAAGGCCAGGACATTTTAGGAAATATTATCTTAAGTTGAGAAATCAGAACCGTGGAAACAAGACTGGAAACAAGAATGGAAACAAGACTGGAAACCAGACTGGAGGTAATGAAGCTACAGCAAACGCTTACGCTATTAGAGGAGGAGGAGCAAACCCGAATTCCAACGTTGTCACGGGTACGTTCCTTCTCAATAACTGTTATGCTTTTATGTTATTCGATTCGAGAGCCGATAGGAGTTTTGTGTCGTCTACCTTTAGTGCTTTGCTTGATGTTGCACCATCCACTTTAGACACTAGTTATGCCATAGAACTTGCCGATGGAAGAATTTCAGAAACAAATGTTGTCCTTAGAGGCTGTACACTAGGATTATTAGGTCATTCATTTGACATAGATCTAATACCCGTAGAACTTGGTAGTTTCGACATCATCATCGGTATGGATTGGTTGGCGAAATACCACGCGTTGATCGTTTGTGACAAAAAGGTTGTCCGTATACCTTATGAAGATGAAGTGTTAATAATCCGAGGTGATGATTGTGACGGCAGAAGTAAGTCGAAGCTGAATATCATATCGTGTACGAAAACCCAGAAGTATCTACAGAAGGGATGTCAAGTTTATCTAGCGCAAGTTACATACAAGAAGACTGAGGACAAGTCGGAAGAGAAGCGGCTTGAGGACGTACCGATCGTACGGGAATTTCTAGAAGTCTTTCTAGAAGACTTTCCTAGGCTACCGCCTGCTCGACAAGTTGAATTTTAAATCGACTTAGTCCCTGGTGCTGCACCTATAGTACGAGCCCCGTACTAATTAGCACCAGCCAAGATGCAAGAGTTATCCACTCAGTTGCAGGAACTTTCTGACAGAGGATTTATAAGACCTAGTTCCTCACCCTGGGGAGCTCCAGTTTTGTTTGTCAAAAAGAAAGATGGATCTTTTCGGATGTGTATCGACAACCGTGAACTAAAAAAACTTACTATGAAGAACCGATACCCACTTCCAAGAATCGACGATTTGTTTGATCAACTACAAGGGTCAAGAGTCTACTCTAAGATCGACTTGAGATCTGGTTATCACCAACTCAGAGTTCGTGAGGAAGACATTCCCAAGACTGCATTCAGGACTCGCTATGGTCACTACGAGTTCCAAGTAATGCCGTTTGGTTTGACTAACGCACCGGTAGTATTCATGGATTTGATGAATCGGGTGTGCAAACCGTATCTGGATAGATTCATGATTGTATTTATCGATGATATTTTGGTCTACTCTAAGAGCAGAAAGGAGCATGAAGGACACCTTAAGTTAATTCTGAGGTTACTTAAGAAGGAGGAGTTATACGCCAAGTTTTCAAAGTGCGAATTTTGGCTGTCAAATGTACAATTTCTTAGTCACGTGATTGATAGTGAAGTCATTCACGTTGATCCCACTAAGATTAAGTCTATCACGGATTAGGCGTCACCCAAGACACCAACCGAGATTCGTCAATTTCTAGGTTTGGCCAGTTACTACCAACGATTTACCGAAGGTTTCTTAAAAATCGCTAGGCCTATGAGGAAGTTAACTCAGAAAAGCATGAAGTTTGATTGGGGAGAAAAGGCAGAGGCTGCGTTTCAACTGTTGAAATAGAAATTGTATAGTGCACCAATTTTGGCTTTACCCGATGGAAGTGAGAACTTCATGGTATATTGCGATGCTTCGCATAAAGGGTTAGGCGCGGTTTTGATGCAAAAGGAGAAGGTTATAGCTTATGCATCCCGCCAACTCAAGGTTCACGAGAAGAACTCTACCATACACGACCTAGAGCTTGATGGAGTAGTGTTTGCCCTAAAGATGTGGAGACACTATCTGTACGGTACAAAGTGCGTCGTGTTCACTGGTCATAAGAGTTTGAAACACATTCTTGATCAGAAGGAGTTGAACATGAGACAATGATGGTGGTTAAAGTTGTTGAGCGACTACGACTATGAGATTCGATATCACCTAGGAAAGGCGAACATGGTAGTTGATGCCCTGAGCCAAAAGGAAAGAAGTAAGCCGCTACGAGTTCAGGCCTTAGTTATGACTATAGGGTTAAATCTTCCTAAGCAGATTTTAAGTGCTCAATCGAAAGCCAGGAAAGAAGGGAACTTCATCAACGAAGATTTGCATGGCATGATTAACAAACTTGAGCCTCGTGCTGATGGAATGTTATGTTTGAACAATCGAAGTTGGATTCCATGTTTTGGTGACCTGAGAGCTTTAATTATGCATGAGTCTCATAAGTCAAAGTATTCCATCTATCTTGGATTGGATAAGATGTACCAAGACCTGAAAAAGCTGTATTGGTGGCCCAACATAAAAGCAGAAATTGCCACCTATGTCAGCAAGTGTTTAACGTGTGCCAAGGTTAAGGTAGAATATCAGAAGCCGTCTGGTTTGTTGGTTCAACCGGAAATCCCACAATGGAAATGAGAGAATATAACGATGGACTTTGTGACTAAATTACCAAAGACGACAACCGGTCAAGACACGATTTGGGTAATCGTTAATCGTCTTACTAAGTCTGCTCATTTCTTGCCTATGCGAGAAGATGACACGTTAGAGAAGTTGACGAGACAATACTTGAAGGAAGTAGTCTCAAGGCATGGAGTGCCAGTTTCGATCATCTCTGATCGAGATGGAAAATTTACTTCACATTTTTTGAAATCTCAAAATAAAGCATCAGGTACTCGATTGGATATGAGTATGGCTTACCATCCACAGACCTATGGTCAGAGTGAGAGAACTATTCAGACGTTGGAGGACATGTTACGTGCCTATGTACTCGACTTTAGAAAAGGCTAGGATAAACATTTACCGTTAGTGGAGTTTTCGTATAACAATAGTTAATATACCAGCATTAAGGCTGCTCCATTTGAGGCATTTTATGGGCGCAAGTATCGATCACCTATCTGTTGGGCTGAAGTTAGAGATAGACAGCTCACTAGCCCAGAGATCATCCACGAGACAACTGAGAAGATCGTTCAAATCAAGAGTCGTATCTAAGCAGCCCGTGATCGTCAAAAGAGTTATACCGACGTAAGATGGAAACCCCTTGAGTTTCAAATAGGAGATAAGGTCATGCTGAAAGTGTCACCATGGAAAGGGGTGATACATTTTGGCAAATAGAGAAAGCTGAACCCTCGCTATATTGGACCTTTTAAGATCATTGCTAAAGTAGGAACCGTCGCCTATTATCTTGAACTCCCAGAGCAGTTGAGTAGAGTTTATAGTATGTTTCATGTCTTGAATTTAAAGAAATGCTTAGTCGATGAACCTCTTGCTATACCGTTGGATGAGATCCAAATCGACGACAAACTCAACTTCATCGAAGAACCTGTCGAGATCATGGACCGTGAGGTCAAACGTCTAAAGCAGAGCCGTATTCCAATTGTGAAAGTGCGTTGGAACTCGAGGAGAGATCCTGAGTTCACCTGGGAGCTTGAAGATCAAATGCAAAAGAAGTACCCTCATCTTTTCCCAAATTCTGCACCAGTGGCAGATGCTACGTCATAAGCTTTGAGGATAAAACTCTTTTAACGAGGAAAGGATGTGACACCCCGTAAATTTATGTTCAATATTTTAGCCGTTACCGGTGGATAATTTGAATTTTTAAAGTTTCGTTTAACTTTTACGTTCAATCGGGAAGTTTTCCCGCTTTTATCTGAGAATCGTCTCCGGGAGCGAACCGGGACACCAAACGTTGTAGCATTTTGATAATATTCACGTTTTTATATTTTAAGGCAATATTTAAAATTTCATAATTTTTGGTTATACCGTTACTCGTTTTCGTTATTCGCGTGCTACGTGTTTTATTTTGATCAATAAGTGCAAGTTAGGAACCATGGAAATTAATTCATCTCAAACCCACTAACTCTTGCATGGTTGAGACCATAATGGTCCCTTCTTTTGGCTTCTTGCAATTGAATACCACCAACATGCATGCATGGGATACCATTTTTGAAATTTGAATCATATAAGACACATTCAAGAAATCATGTGACTAATTTTGTCCACCTAAAGCCCTATTGGTGGATCAAATTGGTCCCCTCTTGGTCCATTGGCTTCTAGCCGACGCACACACAAGCACACACACTCTTGGTGTGTGAAATTTTGTTCTTATACAATACATGCATATCTCATTCATTCTTTCATTATTCACACACACAAAATTTTGAGTTTTCTCTCTTCTTTCTTGCTCTCTTGTTCGATACACCTCACACACATATAAACTCAAAATTTTCTCAATCTTGATCAAAAACCTTTGAAGATAATGTTCGTGGTTAATACTTTATTGTATTCGGGTTTGTTATAAACAACGTTTGGGTTTTTCTAGTCATCAATCATCCTTCTAAACCACTTCTTTTTGTAAGTATCTTAATCTTTTTAAAACTTATACTTTCATGATCATCTTGATGCATACATACTAGTTGTACAACTTATTTTGTAAAAATAAAGATTTTAAAACTACATAAACCTTAAAAGGTTATGCACATGGTTCGAAAATAATAAAAGGAAATATAATGAAAGTATGGTTTTATGATCGTGGTTATTTTTGTGTAATCAAAATGGTATGTTATAGCTTATTTATATTCGGCTTATATAATAAGCTTTTGGAAAAGCTTATTTTGATTTATTGAGCTTTAATGGGCTTATGCGTGTATTCGACCCAACTAGGAAAAGGAGGAGAAGTATTTGTTTAGCTTATTTTGTTTCGGCTTATATTAGTTAGCTTATTCTCTAGCTTATTTTGAAGTGACAAATGGTAAACTTATTTCGGCTTAACAAATAAGCTCGAATATGGCTTATTGGGCTTTTAGCCGCGTCCTACAACTAAGGCCCAACACCACGAGCTTATTTTTGAGCTTATGTGGTTTGGCTTATTATTGCTTGGCTTATTGTGAGCTTATTTAATAGCTTATTATTAAGTCGCGTGGTTTT
>BQNB010007823.1:0-50000 GCA_026074375.1 Tanacetum coccineum | reverse complement strand
CCGACTGGCTAGTTAAGTGAGTGCGAGTGAATAAATAGATCTATTGGGACTAATTATCCCTATCCGGGTAAGAAGCACTTACTAGTTCGAGTTTGCCAAGAACTAACTGATATATGTAATGTCAAAACTAGTTAGGTGGTCTTTGGTCGGACACCTGAAGGGCAAGCCTTTATAGCACTGTACATGCTATCTTTCAGTATTAGCTTCAGTGTCACGAGCTTAGTGCAACGTAAATGCCTCTTTATGTGAAGTTATATCTCCTATAACTGTCACATACATTTTGATAATCTTGTGGTCCACATTAAATACGTTTGAACTAAACCTATGAATTCACCAACTTTATGCTGATGTTTTAAGCATGTTTTTCTCAGGTTCTTAGCATGGATGTTGTTACTTGACTTACGTGAAGTCTATTTGCCCGGACCGGTTTACCAGAAATTTATCTAGTCTTTAAATACCATTGTTGAACTTATTTAAGCTTTCGCATTTTAACTTTTGTATCTTTTAAATTTGATCGATGTAAAACTTATTAATATTTTGAATTTATGCAATGGTGTTTATTTTTAAAACGTACCCTTAGAGGTCGTTCTTTATGCTTTGTACTTGAGATATTCAATAACGTCACGCCCCCGGACGCTAAATCGGACGGGACCCTATTTGGGGGTGTGACATTATATGTTTTGAGTTTCATGTTGACGTTGTTAACGTTGATGTTTTGTGCATACTGGAGGCAATGGTTCTTGACACAGGCAACACCGTCAGTGCAAGTATGTGTTTTAATTTTAACGTCGATGGTCTGCATTATTCGGTGTTTGTAGAATGTGTTACGGTTGTCCATATATTTTATGGGTTGCTTTTGTTAGGCACGATAACGTGTTTATTGTTGGTCATTCATATTTCAAATGCAAACTGATGAATGGTTGTAGAGGTTATGTGAAGAATGCCGAAATTGTTTTTGAATTGTTAGATGGATGAAAATAAAAGGTTTCATTTCTGTTTGTGGTCTTATTATGTTTGCGGTGTGTTTTTTTGTTTTTGTAAGAGGGACGTGAATTGTGTA
Source organism: Tanacetum coccineum (assembly GCA_026074375.1). Classification (NCBI taxonomy): domain Eukaryota; kingdom Viridiplantae; phylum Streptophyta; class Magnoliopsida; order Asterales; family Asteraceae; genus Tanacetum; species Tanacetum coccineum. Next base: position 48,940 of record BQNB010007823.1, on the reverse strand, counting down.
TTTTATGTTTGAATTATGTATGCAAGTCATACTTTTCTTTTAATGTACAAACGAAACTCATTATGTTTTCAACTCGCACTTACGATGGAAGGTTTCCTACATTTAATGAATGGGTTTGTTTAGGTATTTTAATTTGTTGACTTTGCGGGTTATTTTATTTAAAAATTTTCAGATTAGTGTCGTGTTTTTTTAATGTTGTATCACTATGGATATTCAATAACTTTGTTTATGTGATTAAGTCTGCCTTGGTCATTATGTCTTTTTAAACAACTATTTTTTGTAAACGTTGTAGTTTTTGGACTCCGATGATGAAAGGCTCTCTGGCTCACCGAAGCTGTTTACTTGAGGTATGTTACAATCTGTCATTTCTTATATTTATAGCATTTTCAGGGCTATGATGATTCACCCGATCTCTGTTTGTTAATGTACCAAATTATGTATACCATGTGAAATTTAAGCCAAGTCCCTTATCAAAATTGTTCGTTTTTTGTATTTATGATTTCTGATTGATAACAGGTATACATAGTAATGTTGGTGTTCGAAGGGTGAGAAAAATAGAAACATGTTATCTACGAGGCATGCAATTGGAGTTCGTGTTAAGATCCCATACATTTATCGTAGAAAATCTGTCTTGCTATTTCCCCTATCCTTTTAACACCAACATTAGTGCATCAAAGTGCGTTCTTATCCTAAATACAAAACGTTCAATTTCACAGGTGGTCGTTCGTTACTTTGATCGACGGTGTCTTAAATGGTTTTTGTTAAACACAGGTAGATAAGATAATGAGTTTTAAAAACAATTTCTGCTTACAGTTGCATTTTAGTTCATGTATGTTTTTGGTGGTGTCTGTTGGGTCATTCCGGTCATGCAGTGTCGCTCTTTTCATAGATTTAGTGTCCTCATAAGCTTTTTCGTTGCGTGCTGCAGCAACATTGTGTTTTTCTTAGCTGGTTTTTTTGTGGGCAAGGTTTGTTTAAAAACTTTGCCGTCTGCAGGTAAATTTCTTTTAGTGTAATTTTTTTAACCTGTCGTTTAAGCTCCTGTTGTCTTAAATTTTGATATGTTTGTTTCAACAAGGTGCGTTATTGGCAAACAACGGTTTTGATTGGTTATTTGGTTAGCGTTCTTCTCTCTGTGACCACCACTTGGACATACTTTTGGTTAGTTTTCATTTTTCCATTGCGCACGCATGTTTTTCATATAAATGCAACCATGTTATGGTACCAAATACGGTATCTGAGTACTTGCATTAGTTGTGTATAAAATATCAAAGAAATGTCAAGTTGGTGCAATGATGTTTGGGTGAGGAGTATGGAAGAAATAGATATAAGGCTTCGGTGTTAACCGAATTAAACAATGGTACAGACGTGAATATGTTAACGAATAACAATGTCATATAATAGTTGACTTGCAGTTCAGTCCAATTGTTGAAAGACCTATACAATTTGAATTTGTTGATGTTTAATTGGCTACGTTGGGTTAGGAATTTGTCAACGAGGGTTTACTTAATGAACGAAAAGAATATGAGGACTTTCTTAGTTAGATGTGTCGTTATGGTGTTGTTGAGTTCTTTGCGCTTTCTCCTTAGATTAGTTGAGATGCAATTATTAGGGTTAAAACACTACATTTCATCGTTTAGTTGTTTATATATATATATATATATATATTTTATTATATTATATATATATATATATATATATATATATATATATAGTGGGACTTTATTTTCAGCACCATTTTTAAGTGCTAGAACTTTCAAAAACATACATGCACGCCTTCAATAATTGTATTTCTGCACATATGTTCTAAAAAGGACAAATATGTTAAAAAAACCCTGTTTGTTTTAAAGAATTTGATAAGAAATTGGAAATAATTTTTTTCTTTGAAGGTGTGCATGTATGTTCTTATATATGGCAGTATTACGGCCGAGTGTAAGGTTTTTGTGAAAAAAGAGGAAGAGATCATGACGATATAGAAGAACATGGGTGGATTCTTACGATTATTAACGACGTGCATGTATTCTCTTGATTTTAAAAGAGGTTCTCGCACTTAAAATGATGCTGAAAAAAAGTCTCCCTATATATATATATATATATAGAGAGAGAGAGAGAGAGAAAGAGAGAGAGAGAGAGAGAGAGATCTAGTAAAAAGTTAATTAAAATAAGAAATAGTGAGAAACGACTATCATCACACATTTTAGATGCAACGACTTGCATTAGATGTATTTCTATTCATTTAGATGCACCACTATGAATTTTGATAGTTATTTTGAAGTGTAAATGGTGCAAATTAATTTTTATGATTTTGACACGTGTAGAGGAACAAAATAAAAGCGAAATCATTAAATACCACTCACTTCTCTACACTCACTCTACCACACACCTCCCACACACACATCTAATTAAAAGCTAGAAAACAAAAAAACACATTTATGTTGCATCCTAAATTAATAGATTTTCATCTAATTTAGTCGGTGCATCTCGGATATTGGTTATAGTTACTTTCTCATCATTCTTGTTACGTTATATATCCCACCTCATAATAGCCCCACATATATATATATATAATATATATATATATATATATATATATATATATATATATATATATATATACCACTTTTTTATACAGAACCATTTAAAATGAGTCTGGGCCATTGGATAAGCTTGATCAAAGGTTAAGATTAAAAGTACTAAAGTTGCAATTAAACAAAAGATGAGGGTTTTATTTTCACTCAAACAAAAAGCTGAAAAGGGTATTATCGTCAGATCATAAATTATATTTTCAAATTTCCTTTTAAAAACCGTCTTAAATAACTTCCCCTTATTTTTTTATTATCTTACTTCCTATCCTCAAATCCTAGTTACTTTCACGTCCTTCATCCATGAAATTTGGATCCAAAATTGATGTATAATCATTTTTACTATTTTAATTTTTAATTTCTATAAAAAATTACTATAAACCATTTTGTGTCGATGATTTACCACAAGAGAAATAAACATCTCTCTAGTAACCCTAAATACAAAAACACAGCCGCCACACTAGAAGTATTATTCTAGCCGTCAGTTTTAGTCGGCGATCTGTAAAGCCTCATTCCCATCACCTTCGTGTGACTGCATTTCCCCTTTGCTCTTTCTCATGGTTTAAGGACCAGGTGTAGTAATGCTGGTGTTTTTGGACGTCCGTGGATGTTCTGGTCAAATGGATGTAGTGGTTAAAGATGGTTGTGCTGTATTCATGTCGGGATGGTATTGGTAGTAGTGATTTTAGGTCGGGTTTCTTGGTGGTCTTGGTAGTCGTGGTGGTCTGGTACAGAGGTCGATATTGTCATGGTTCCAGATGGGTTCAGATTAGCGGTTTGGTTCATGGTAGCGATGGTCGTTTGTTCTTGCACCTATGCTCTAATGGTACATATTTAGTTATGGTACTTTTTTTTGTACATGTGAGTCGTTATAATACGATTTCATTTCTTGTTTGAGTCATTTTGTATCAAAAAAACCATTAAAAACTAGCTTTAATTTTTTTTGATATTATGATAAAACTTTAAATTTATGAACAAATATAGCAGAATTGTAGAAACATGTTAAGAACAGAGTTACAAAATAACCTAAACATGGCAGCCATCCTTTAATGACTTTACATATACAAAAATAAGCACAATGGCTAAAACATGACATATGATAAAGTAAGTTCACATAAAAAATAAGCACTCTTCTTCCCCTTCATCCCTCTATCTCCCCACAAAACCCGCCAATTCCCCTTCTCCCCCTTTTTCCTTTTCTCTTTATCTCTCCTCCCTCTCCTCCCTCTTTCCTTTCATCCCAGTAATGCCAACTATAAACTAATTCTTTTCCTCCCTCCATTTCCCCTTCCCCGCACCTACACCACATCCATAGCTTACCATTTTTTTTCCTCACTCATTTCCTCCCTTCCTCTCTTTCCCTTTTTCTTTTTTTCGCTCTTTCTTTTCCTTCCACCCCTTTGCATCTTTCTAAATGGTTTAAGGAACCAGGTGTAGTAATGCTGGTGTTTGACGTCCTGGATAATCTGGTCAAATGGGATGTAGTGGTTAAAGATGGGTTCTTGCTTGTATTCATATCGGGATGGTATTGGTATATGATTTTTAGTCGGGTGTCTTCTTGGTAGTCTGGTAGATTCGCGTGGTCTGTACAGAGGTCGAATTGTCATGGTTCCCAGAGGGTTTCAATTTAGCGGTTTGTTTCATGGTACGAAGTTCGTTGTTCTTATCACCTATTGCGCTAATGTACATATTTAGTTAATGTTACTTTTTTTTTATACAGTGAGAGTCGTTATAATACAATTTCATTACTTGTTTGAAGTCATTTTTGTATCAAAAAAACCATTAAAAACTAGCTTTAATTTTTTTTGATATTATGATAAAACTTTAAATTTATGAACAAATATAGCAGAATTGTAGAAACATGTTAAGAACAGAGTTACAAAATAACCTAAACATGGCAACCATCCTTTAATGACTTTACATATACAAAAATAAGCACAATGGCTAAAACATGACATATGATAAAGTAAGTTCACATAAAAAATAAGCACAATGGCTAAAATGGGACATATGAAATAGGATATGAGGTAACCACCCACGGGTGGCCTAATGGTAAAAGGACTTGCAAGAATCACACTAAAAGGTGTGAGGTCCCAAGTTCGATTCCTACTAGGTGCAAACAACTCTGAAGTGGCTACGCCAACCTCCTAAAAAGGGAGGGCTTTACCTGGTTTGAGTCTGTATGGCAGTGGGTTCAAACCTCATGGATTAGTCAGCCTAAAGAGCGGAAACCATGATTACCAAAAAAAGATATGAGGTTACGTGTGGTGTTACATTTAGCTGAAATGGGCTATGAGGTTACGCGTGGTGTTACATTTGCAGGATCGTGTTATTGCTCGTCTTCAACAACCATTTCCATTAGAATATATTCCTGTTGAAGCTCAATATCAGGTTTGCTATCATTTCTTCAATCTGATAATCCAAAACATGGACACCACTATTTATTTTCCAAAGATATTGCAAGATAAATAGAAAGAAAATGCTTACTCTCATTATTATAGTCTATATGTTTGATATATCTTGTTAGTAGATACTCGTGTTTAATGCATTTTTAGGGATTTTCTCTTTGGATAAACAGGGAGAGGGAGAGTACATGTTTTGAATTAGCTAGTTTATTTAGTTACTCTTAGTGCTTGAAATATAGGAAGCAGATGAGTACATGTTTTGAATGAAAGTCCATTTTGCCAAGGACTAAATTAACTATATGAATAAATAAGAGAATATGCGAGGTCCATAAATCAATTGGGCATGTATAGCCATGAAGTAAATAAACAAATTAAGGGTTTGAGGTCAAGATATGCATGAAACTTCATATTATTGGATCAGATGTTTTGTTATTCATTTGTTACCTGTTATAGTAAGGAATGCTGCCCTTAATTTAACATGAGATAATTTGATATAACTAGTTCTATTTTTTTTGTTATATTTGTTTCAGTGGGGATGGCTCAACCATTAGAAAGATAGCGTGTGATGAAGATAATCAACGAATGCACTTGTGTTTTTAGAAGTCGTGCATATATGTTATCAAAAGGCGTGCACGTACATATAATCTAATGAATTTGATGAGAAAGTGCAGCGTGCACATATGTTCTTGCAAGGGTACTCATATGTTCTAATAAATGTGAAGAGAAAATGAAGCGTGCATGTATGTTTTTGGAAGAGTGCACACATGTTTTTGAATGACGTGGATAATATATTTAACAAGTTGCATTTGCATATGAAATAAATTTCATTTGATATCAAATTTTGTTTATATATTTATGTTTTTGGCTTGTTATTAATTTAGAGGTTACATGTATATGTTTATGTTTGGTTATATTTTTGAAGATTAAATAATGTACATTAGAAACATATGTGCAATTATCATTTCAAGCAAAAAATGTACGCTAAAAACATATGCAATTTAAAATATTTAAAGAAAACACATATGCACTTGTTTTTTTCCTTCTGCAAACACATTGTTGGAAACACAAAAAGTGTCGGTCACTTCCAAGTTGTAATAGGTCTTAGCTCGTAGATTGTTTCATGTTTAGTATAGAAGCTAATCCGGCCCAAGGCCCATGGGAAGCCCATCATAGCCCATCAAGCTAAAGACATGTCTCAACGACTTAGATGTTAGGAACTTCTCCACATGGATCTTTTTGGTCCATCCGCCGTACGGAGTTATGAAGGAAACCGCTACACCTTAGTAATAGTAGATGACTACTCTAGGTATACTTGGACTAGATTTCTTAAGAATAAAACTGAAGCTTTTGATCAATTCGAAATATTTTGTAAGAAAAGCCAAAACCAATTAGGATGCATAATAGTGTCAATATGAAAACCTGACCACGGTGAGAATTTGATAACGAGTGCAAATTTGGAGAATTTTGTAATGCAATTGTATTTACTCATAACTTCTCGGCTCCACGCACTCCTCAATCAAATGGCGTGGTTGAAAGGAAAAATAGGACACTTCAGGAAATGAGTAGAACCATGTTGAACGAGCAAATCTTTACACAAAGTTTTGGTGTAACGCGTCGTACTACAACATACATTCTCAACAGAATTCTCTTAGAGCCATTCTAGAAAACACCTTTATGAACTCTTTAAGAGGTAGAAACCTACGTTTAGATTATTTTAGAGGTTTGGAGTACAAGTACTTCTATTATTAAAAAAATACTACCTTACCAGATAAACCCCCATTTATATATAAAACCCCCCCCCCCCCCCCCCCCCCCCCCCCCCCCCCCCCCCCCTTTTGTATCCCCCCTTCCCAAAAGTTTTACGAAGGTGTCTTTCTAGGATATTCTCAAAATAAGCAAAGTTACATCATCCTAAACAAACACACTAGGAAAGTCGAAGAATCACTTAACGTGACATTCGATAAAACTCCTCCACCTTCTAAAACATCACCCTTGGTGAATGATGACTTAGACGAAGAAGAAGCAATTAAGGTCACCGAAAAGAAATATCTAGAAAACGACATCATGGATGAAACTTTAGAGGTTGATGAAATAGTCAACATTAAGGAATCTAGGAAACCATCTCCTTTAGAAATGTCATAGGTAAACCTTAACCAAAGAACCCTTTACGGTCATTAGCCCAAACCCAAAGGTAAATTTTTTGTTTTATATCAACTATTAAACCTAAGAAATGTGAATGAGGCAATTAGGAGAATGGAACGTTAGATAGTCGCCATGCAAGAAGAATTAAATGCAATTCAATTGCATAATGACGTTTTGGGAGCTTAGTTCCACTATCCTAAGAATATGACACATTATAGGAACTAATTGGGTATTTAGAAATTAGATAGACCATGAAGATCTGGTATTGATATTCTCAAAATAACGCTAGGTTAGTTGTTCTATGCTACAACCAACAAGAGGGTCATCAAATTATGATGAAACTTATACCTCGTTGCTAGACATTGTAATATTCTTTTAGATATTATTAGCCTATGCTTGCGCCTTAGATTTTAAATTATTCCAAATGGATGTAAAAAGTGCATTCCTGAACGGTTTTATCAATGAGGAGGTATACGTGGCGCAACCTCCGGGATTCATTGATTTCGAAAAACTGGATCATGTTTATAAATTAAAGAAAGCTTTATATGGTCTTAAACAAGCACCCAAAGCTTGGTATGATAGATTAAAATCTTTCCTTATTAAACATGAATATAAAATGGGAATGGTAGATAACACTCTTTTTACTAAGAAGAAAAGTTTAAATCTCATCATTGTTCAAATATATGTCGATGACATCATATTCGGTTCGACTTGTCAAGACATGTGTGATGAATTTGCCAAAATCATGCATGACGAGTTCGAGATGAGCATGATGGGTGAACTTAACTTCTTCCTTGGATTACAAATTAAACAAATGGAAGATGGTATATTCTTTAACCAATCTAAATATATTAAAGAAATGCTTAAGAAGTTTGGTCTAGAAGAATCTAAACCAATGAAAATCCCCACGTCCTCCGATACTAAACCCACGAAAGATGAAGAGTGTGAGTCGGTATATAGTACCAAGTATCGAGGCATGATAGGTAGTTTATGTTTACTAACGGCAAGTAGGCCCGATATCATGTTTAGTGTCTGCCTTTGTGCCCGCTTCTAAGAGGTTCCCAAAACCTCTCACCTTGAAGCGGTTAAGCGTATCTTCCGATACATTAAAGGCACTACACACTTAGGATTATGGTATCCTAAGGGGACCGACATAGAAACTGTAGTATATGATGATTTCCCACTAGTTTAATCCATTACACAACTATAATCTTTACCAATATGCTAGAAATTAGATGGAATCTTAGAGAGAGAAAGTAGAGAGAGAAACAAGAAGATTAGATAGAAAATGGTGAGTTACAAAGAAAGTAAAAGTATACCCAAAACCTTCACCAAGTGTGGTGGAAGGGATTTTTTATACCCTTTTGGCCTTCTCGCTAGGGCACTTGGGAGCTTTCTAAACGGACCGGGCTTGGTTTAACTTGGGCTTTTAATGCCCGGAAACACGTGAACACCACCCCCCAATATTAGATTACAATTCAGCCTATTGAACCCGACCTAGCCTTTTACAATACAAGGACCTATTTTAACTTTCTAAGACCGATAACATTCTTGTTGATTAATATTATTATGGCTAACATCTCCCCAATGTTGTGGTCTCTTTCATTCAAACCTTCTCTGTATCACCGATGACATTGAAGACATGGGGGGGACGTTTTTAACCGTTTATGCTTTTGCCTTGTTATGTCTTGTCATGTTTGTTAATGGCTTTGTTCATCCATGCTTTGTGATCTTGATTTTGAGCTTTATCTTTTGCACTTTGGAATTCTTGAGATCAGTTATAATGCATCATCTCCTTGACTTGAATATCTTGATTTGACTTCCCTTGATCAACTTGTGCTCTTGGACCAACAGCTCATACTTGTTATATTCTTTTTTGGACATTTGAGATTCTAAGTCTAAACAATCTCCCCTATTATTGATCTTTATTTGGCTTTGTGGCTCTTTGATGGTGGGGAAGTTAGAACTAATCTATCTTGTCGTTGAATTTATGGACTTTGAAAGCTTGAGTATGAGCATGTGGTTTATGGAAATCCGACTTACACTAGAATGAGGCTGCAAACACCATCGTTCTAAACCTGATAATAAGACAGTTAGCATATAAAGATGATATGGCTTTGTCTTTCATCTTGACTTCAGTTGCATATTATCCTCTGGTTTTCCCGTTTTATAGTATAAATACTATACCTGTGATCAGGTAGATTCAAAGAATCTCCTTGACAGGGTTTCCAGCTCAAAGCGTAGGATCTTCTAACACAGATGTATTAGATTCACCATGCTTGCTAGTTCTTATTACCGGAACATCTCAAAGCAGACAACACGGTAAGAGTGAATCAGATAGTTACTATCTTTTTGATTAAGTCGTCAATTCATTTACTGGACCAAAATTGATATCCAGTTATCACAAGCTCGATTCATATTGAATCTGCAAGTCACCTACCAAGTGCTTGTTTGTGTTGGCTTCAAGTCGGGATTTCCATCTTCATGTGAAATACTTAAGTATTCATCAGATCGTTCTAGCCAGTTCTTAAGGTTAAATGTGTAGGACTCTTTGTTACAAATTGTGGAACTTTATGGTATTCAACAAGTGTATTTTGACATTGGGTCCTAATGAGTTTATACTTTGACACTTCTTGGCTCTAGGACTCGATTGTGCTCTTTGGTTTTTGTACATCGGAGGCTGGAGCAGACTCCACATATTCATTATCAAACAATTTCTCAGTAATAAATTGACGATGTCAAACTAGATAACGTGTGTATCTCCGTGAAAAATGAGGACAAGGTTCTTTTGAGGAGAAACCCGAATGGCTGGGTTATGGTTTGTGCATTAGCATCACTTGGGTCCATGACGACTTTCTTCAATATCAACAATCATCATTGTGATTTTGATAGATTATGTATTGACCCGGTTTCTGCCTAAGTTGTTTGGAGGGCTTCTTTCTTTTCACCCTTTATCCATACATTTCTTTTTCATTCTTCAACCCCTTCAATGCTTACCAAGACGTCATTACTAACACCTTGTTGTGATTGTTCCAGTGTTAGCTCAATCTTAGTCGGCATTTTTCCCTTATTCACATTCATCTCCAATCATACCTAAGGACTGCTATTTCTAACTATGGAGTGTCCTTGGGTAGATCCCTCCGGTTCTGGTTGGATCGTAGGACTTATACCTAACCTAACCACCTTATGACTTCAGAATCGTCGTGAAATTAATAGGTTGTTAGGTATAAAGATCGAACCATAAAACCATTTTCTGACATTGTTATTTTCAAATACTCCCCCTACACATGTGCTCCGAGATTCGAAATTGTTTAGCACATGAAGGAAAGTGTTTTGCCACTTAGAGTCTTTAAAGATCCCCACATTCGTCTATAACTTATTTTATCATCATTTTCTCCCCTTATTTTAAATAATAAAACACTTAGTATTTAAAATACCAATTGATTAAAATTTTGACATGAAAAATTCCATGGGGAGAAAAAATATACCACGATATAGCATGAATTCTAGATTCCGATAGCTCCCCTCAACTCTTCTGCACGTTATTTTGGTTTGTATGTATATGTGGGATACCAATATTTATTAAAACTTGACATTGGAATGAAAAATTGATATTACACCACAAAATGTTGAAGACGGCGAGTGAGATTGGCCTTAGTGCACAAAGTATTTTCAATAATTGACATTATAAGTTTCCACATATTTAATTTCATAAAATGTGTTTGGTACATAAATATTGACATTTATGAGATGTACACAACACATTAAAAGGCTTGTTTGGTTTAAAAAAGCTCCCATCAGAAAATTATTCGAGGGGAAGGGAGTGTTGAACACACAATTTTAACAAATACCACTTTTTATAGAAAAAAATACCACAATTTATTTGTTGACATTTTTGACTTGAAAGTTCTTTTTGAAAAATTGTGTTCAACGATTTTAAAAACATGATAGAAGACTTCTCTTCTATTTTAGAGTAAGCGCACTGAAGCGTACACTTAGAGTAAGCGCACTGAAGCGTACACTTCCCTATTACATTCGGGACCGAGTTATGCACTGAAATGTACATAAGTCATTTAGAAAAATTTAGAAATGACATGTTTTGAAAGCGTTTGAAACTCTCGCTCGAACTTCATTTACACGCCCGTGTCGATGTTAATCAACATTTCTAGGTACGTAAATGTTATCGATTCCAAGAGACATGTCGAGAAGATTCTTTTTGGTATTTTTGAAATTTTCTGATTTTATATTTTGTTTTTCTAGGTTTTATATTTTTGTATTATCCTTTTTTTTAAATTTATAAATCAAAAATAAAGAAAGAATAAAATATTTACAAATTGATGTTTGATGGATCAAGCAGATTCAATTGCCAGAACCTCCAATTCATCTGGAGTCAAACATCTCATACCGAGTCGTCTGATCTTCCGATAAAGCTTTAGTAAACAAGTCAGCTAACTGGTATTCAGTTCTGACAAAGAATAATTCAACAATACCCTTTTCAACCTGTTCCTTTATGAAGTGATATCTGACATCGATGTGCTTGGTACGAGAATGCTGGACTGGATTGCACGAGATGGCTATGGCTGCCTTTGAGTCACAATACATAGGTATTTTATCAAAGTGGAAGCCATAATCTGTGAGCTGAGTTCTCATCCATAGAACTTGTGCGCAGCACGCAGATAAAGACTATACGCGGCTTCTGCCCTGTAGGACATTGGAAGTGCTAGTCCTCCCTGCTTTTTGGATGACCAGCTGACTAACTTATCACCACCTAGAAATTGTATGCCACCAGATGTGCTCTTACGTGAATCGAGACAGCCCGCATGATCCGAATCTGAAAAAGCAGTTAGTTCGAAACCGGTGTCCTTCGGATACCAGAGACCCATGTTAATGGAGTCTTTAAGGTACCGAAAGATCCGTTTAACCGCAGTGAGATGTTTCTCAGTCGGTTTCGCTTGATAGCGAGCACAATAACATGTTGCATGTACAATATCTGGTCTACTTGCTATTAGGTACATGAGTGCTCCGACCATACTATGATATTTCGTTTGGTTAACTGGAGTTCCACTCAATTCAACATCTAGGGGTTTTGTAGCCATTAGAGTACCAACGCTATCATATGAGGTCATACCATGCTTTTTAAGTATCTTTTAAGCATACTTAGCTTGGTTTATAAAGATACCACGAGGAGATTGTGGATCTGATATCCTAAAAAGAATTTCAGCCTCCCCACATCCTAGACATATCTAACTTGCTGTGCATTATTTTTCCAAATCGTTTGAATGTTTTGGGTTCGTAGAACCAAAATTTATGTCATAACGTAAATTGGCACAAGCATATGTCTTCCCCATGTTTTTTTTTTATTTTTTTTTTTTCTTTTTTGTAGTATGAAACAGAGTTGGATCAATAGAACCTTTTGAGAATCCTTTGGATACCAGGAAGTTGGAGAGTTCATCATACCACGCTCTTGGTGCTTGTTTGAGACCATATAATGCTTTCTTGAGACGATAAACTTTGTCAGGATGATATGGGTCAACAAATCCATCTGGTTGGTTTCGTACACTTCTTCCTTCAGAGTCCGTAAAGAAATGCTATTTTAAACATCCATTTTGTACATGTGAATGATTGTGTGCAGCAAAATATGCAATGAACAATCGTACAGCTTCAACGGCGAACTGGTGCAAATGATCTTCGAAATCAATCCTTCTTTTGAGATTTATCCTTAGCCACAAGACGAGCATTTGTTGCGAATTACAGTATTTTTCTCATCACGTTTGTTTTTCCAGAGCCACTTAATGTTAATGACATTTTTGCAGAGTGGTCTGTGGGACTAATTCCCATACATCTAATCGCTTCAAAATGATGAGTTCTTTCTGCATTGATTAATCATGCAGAATCAGCATGGCTTCTTTGTGATCTTTGGTTCGGTTCGAATCACGGTGGAGTGCGAACATACACATCTTGCCATCTGTTTCTAGCTGACGTCTTGTTCTAAATGATTGAGAAGGATTTCCAATGACTTGTTACTAATGGAAGATCTTTTGTACCAACGTTGATTGCAGAAGGATGGTGTTTGATAGAAAGTATTGCATGTTTGCGAATCTACATGTCGAGACGATGTCTCTCCTTGTGTTTATTCTTGTACGATGTACTGAAGATGTTTGATATAAATTCATCGTCATCAAATTGTGCATTTTCTGTATTGGTTTCTGCTTGAATAATGTTCTCAGGTGCAGTGACAGTTGGTACTTGAGTTGGAGTTTGATGTGTTGAATGAATGTTCAATGGAGGTGGATCTGCAACATCGGTTGTTGTAGAAGTGTGAGTTGTGTTATGTTGTTGACGTTTATCGGGATTATCAGCAGCATGTACAGCGGAAGACTTTGACACAACAGGAGAATTTCCATTGAGTAATTCACTGAACATCAGACTATATAGCAATTCTAGCTCATTTGACTGTTGTACTGTCTCAGCTACTTGAGGAACATTTTCTTGACTTTGTGGACCGGGACTTAAACTGTCTTGTTCAAGTACCGTTGTCGAACATTGTGGACCGGGGTCAGAACTGACGTGATCTGACGCCATTTGAGGCAATTCGTCAAAGTTAACATGAATTGTTTCAACTATCATTCTTGTTCTCTTGTTAAATACCCTGTAAGCCTTTGACTGAGTAGAATAGAATACCAACAAAAATACATGCCATCACCTTTTTCCTGATTTTTATCAAGATTTTCACCATCTTGACGATGCTAGCAAGAGAACAAAGATAGTGAAAGAACTTGACTGGACGGTTACCAGGCATTGATGATTTGGGTAAGGTGTTTTCTCATGTCGTAGAATTACACGTGAACGGTTTTGAGTAAAACATGCTGTTGCAATTGCTTCAGCCCAGAAGAACAGAGGAACTTTAGCGGCGCTTAGCATTGTTTCGAGCACGCTTTCACAGAGTACTGGTTCGTCTATCGGACAACGCCGTTTTGTTTAGGTGTTCGAGCAGTTGACGTTTCGTGTCTTATTCCCTCTTTTGCAAAGTATGCATGAAGAGTTTTATTAAGAAATTCCGTGCCTTTGTCAGTTTGAACTGTTGTAACTTGAGCATGAAGTCCTCTTTGGACAAGTGTGAGGAAATCAATGAGAACTCCAGGTGTTTCATCTTTGGACCTCAAGAAGTGAGTCCAAGTATATCGGGAGTAGTCATCAACAATTACGAGAACATACTTCTTTCCATTAATGCTTTCTACCCGCATTGGACCACATAAGTCCATGTGTAGAAGTTGTAACCGTCTTTTTGAGCTCGGGGTAGTCTTAGTGTGAAAAGACTTTCTTTTTGCTTTCCCCAGCTCACAAGAAGAACACAGATGATCTTTGACGAATTTCAGCTTTGGAAGGCCATTCACAATATTATTCTTTGAAAGCAAGTTGATGGTGTCGAAGTTTAAATGAGATAGACGACGATGCCATAACCATGCTTGAGACGATGTTGCTTTAGCCATTAAGCAAATTGGATTGGGAGTTGTTGAGTCTTGCAGAGAAATAGAATACAAATTTGTGCCACGAGAACCTGTGAGAAGATCATTTCCCTTCAAATCACGGATATAACATGTAGACTTCCGAAAAGCAACTTCCAAATCCGCATCACAGAATTGACCAACGGAGAATAAATTGTGATTAAGCCCTTCGACGTAATAAACCCGTTTGATGGTAATAGTTCCTTGAACCAGATCTCCATAACCAAGAATTGGTGCAATTTGATCATTTCCAAACTTCACCGTTCCCAGAAATTTCTCCACAAAATTAGTTAGAAGTTTGAGATTTCCGGTCATGTGCTTTGAGCACCCAGAGTCGACGATGAATAGAATGATCTCTACGAGCTGCAAAAGAATTAGAAGACAATGGAGTATTGGACACAGTGGAACACCTAGGAGTCTTATGTTCTAAAATATTAGCAGTTCTAGATGCCATTTACCTAGCTCCGCGCCATACCCTCCGACTCGGGATAAACATTTCCTATTTGAGACTTAGGTTTCCAATTGTATCCGGGTGGTGTATACTTAGGATACCACCAACTGCATGTCTTACTAACTTGCTCATAAATCTTCCTAGTTGTGTTTCTAAATTTCAATGATCTCTACGAGCTGCAAAAGAATTAGAAGACAATGGAGTATTGGACACAGTGGAACACCTAGGAGTCTTATGTTCCAAAATATTAGCAGTTCTAGATGCATTTCCTAGAGGCATACTAATGTTTGGGTTAACATTTCCTTTTTGAGACTTAGGTTTCCAATTATATCCGGGTAGAGTATACTTAGGATACCACCAACTGCATGTCTTACTAACTTGCTTCAAACTGTCATTACACGCAGTTACAGACGATTTATTATTAGAAAACTTAAAATGCCTACGGTGGTCTTCTACATTTTGCTTCTTCCCTTGACTATTGTTAGGCATGACTCTATCTTCCAGTTGATTGCTCTTAAGCTGTGGTCTGCTAACACTAGTAGTGGGAATTACTCCTGTAGAGAAAGACACGCGTTTGTTAGGTTTCCTAATGTCTTGATGCAACTGAGGTGTTCTAGTTTGATTAGGCTTTGTGTGCACTTTATACATTCCTGGTGCAATCACATTTGTGTTCTTGACAATTGGCAACATATTCTGAGGCAAAATCTGTGTAGTGACTGGTTTTGAAAAATCATTAGACACATTTTGTGTGGTAACTGGCTTTGACTTTGAGAAATCTTTCTTTGCAAGAGAATCTGAAAAAATAGCTGGTTTACCTAAAATGGATTGTCTTTGACTTTTAAAAGCATTCGGTTGTCGAATAACCGATGATTTTTCAAACTTAGTTTCCATAGATTTTCCTTTCATCTTTTCTATGAGTTTTTTCAACTCACTTATTGCAATTCCTTTGTCTTGTAATTGAGCTTTCAAGTCTTGAATTTCAAAATATTGTTCACGTTCTTTCAGAAATATGTTTGACTGATTTTCTTTGAAAGATTTGTCATTTTTTATCTTTTCTTTGCACTGTTGTAAATCAAGTTCAAGATTAATCGCATGTTTTTGAAGTGCTTCAAAACTCTTTGACATTGTTCTACTTTTTGAAAGCTCTTTTTCAAGATGTTCACATTTTTCCCAGGTTTCTACGTAATCACATTGCAAATTAGTAAATTCATCCAGATCAGTGTACACACCAAGTATTGCATTCATGTGATCAGCATAGTAATATTCCCTTGAAAGTCGGTCGATTTCATTCAAAAACTGTGTTTTTTGAGTTTCCAGTTGAGATTTGAGAGTGTCTACTTCATGTTCAAGAGAATTAAAGTATCTCAAATCAGCAACCATTTCCTCGTTCAAACACAAGTGAAATTTTTCTAAGTCCGCATTGAGTCTGCTAATTTGGGGGCCAAAATTTCCTTCTATTGTGTTTTGAATGAAAGGATCGATGTTACCAAAATATGTTCTTTTGGCGATTGTTTGTTTGCAACGTTCCACTCCGTCAAAAATCGTGTCAACACTCTTTTTAATCTTGAAAAGTTCTTTAGAGCTTTTACACTTTTGATCCCAAGGAATGGATTCATCCATTCGTTTTTCTAACAAAGTTGTTTGTTTACGAAAAGACTCTTTGGAAAATTCCTTATTAGAAGATGTATGACTCATCTTTGACGTTTTTGGAAAATAGTGTTGTTCAGCCGACTTTTTCCGTTGTGGAACGAACAAATCATAAAGATGTTTCAACTGATCATAATCAAACGGTCTGATTAAATCACTTAATTTTGATTGACGTTCTTTGTCAAGACGAATCGTTTCGTCAGAATCAGGGGCTAACATTAACGCAAGATTATCATTATAGCAACCTATATCATACAGACGAGGATTTGCTCTTTGAGCTTTCTTGAGGAACTCAGGTTTTGTAAAACTCGTTTTACAATTACGATTAAGCATATTCATTGTTTGAACAGATTGGCCGGTTTTATATACAATATCATTCAAAACCTTGACTTTGTTTTCTAAAGCAATGACTTTATCAAGTTCCTTGTCTTCACGAGTTTTGTAAACTTAATATGAGCCTATTTTACTTATGACATTATGGAGATGGTTTCTTGATGTGCACAAAGCTCCTTTTTCATATTCGAAATTGTTTGATTTAAATCATTTATTTTTCGAGTATATGCATTAGATGACTTTTCAAATTTGATTTTGTATGACATTAAATCCCCTTTAGCTTTTGCACAATCAATTTCCACCTTTGACGCATAATTCACATCATTATACTTATCTAGTTCCGCTTGGAACTTCTTAAGGTCTTTAAACATCAACTGATTAGTCTTGGACAGTTCATTGTTTGCTTCTTTGAAATGGTTATTTGATGATTCTAAACTTTTATTCTTAGTTTTGAAATCCTTAATTTCACCTTTCAATTTATCAACTAACTCCTTGTTTGATGATTCCAAAAATTTATTTCGGTTTTTGCTGTCATTAATTTCACATTTTAGTTTCTGAATTAAAGAAGCAAGCAAATCACGTTCTTGATCAAGATCATCAGTTTCATCCTGGTCATCCTGAGCTCTATCATAACATATATCCGATGAATCAATAGTGATATTGGTGTCACCTTGTTCCGTCAGATATATGTCATTACTAGATTCAGGTTGCTCAGGATGTTCATTTTCTATGGCAAACACATTATAGTTGTCATTATTGTTTTGTACCTTATGCATTGGCTCATCATTAAAGATTGGTCTAGAATTGTCAACTTGATCTGGAGTAACCTCATGAATATGTGCCATGTACATATAATGTGCTTCCAATTCCTGTTCTTCAGACTCATCATCAGTACCATCCTTCCAATCAGCTTGTTCTGCATTCAAATGAACCCCAACTTCCTCTTGTTTATACAATAACATCTTTTCCTTGTGATAAGCTGCATCCTTTACTCGTTTTGGTTTCAGACATTCCCTTGATACATGCCCATATTCCTTGTAGTTATAACACTGAATCTCAGACTTTTGCACTACCGTAGTACCTACATTTTCCCTAGCCCCAGCAACATTGACTGCCCTTTGATTATCATACCTAGTTCCTCTGTTGATTCTTGGAGAATTATCTTGATTAGCTCGACTGGTGTTTGATGAAGTTTGAAGGTTGTTGTTGGTAGGTTTGTAGATTTTCTTGAACGAGAGAGAAATTAAAGCCATGAGTTTGTCAATCTCCTTTTCCTTTGACATTTCCTCATCTTCAATAACTATAGCAGGTTCTGGATCATAAGTAGGAGCAAAAGTGTTAGCCTTAAAATATGGTGACATATCTGGAATTACATTAGTTCATATATAGTTAGACACGTAGGGACTAATAATGACTAGTTACGATAGTTATGTGTCACTAGGACTATATATACCCCCTCCATACTTCCATGGAGAGGTGAAGCTCACTTTTGTAAAAGTGTGTGTGTGTGTTTTCTCTCAACAACACACACTTTTCCCATCTCTTTTCTCTCTAATAATATAGATACTTTTCTTTTCCATTTTACCAAGCCTCCGGATCCGTTGTTCTAGAGGGTGAATCTTGTTTACAATTGGCACCAGAGCATAGGGGGAATCCATGTTGTTTATCTACTGATTATTGTGGTTAAACAAGATCAAATTCGTGGCTTGGTTTGGTTATTTTTTTGGTTCGAAAAAATGGCAACAAAAATCAAGATTTGATCTTTGTTTGTGGTTAAAAGTGTTAAAGATTTGTACTTTTGGGCTTAGATCACTTCCTTGCATCATTACTAAGTGGTTTTAACATCATTTCGTAGCTTACAAGAAAGTTTGAAGATTTTTTCTTGGCTGCGTTTTGCCTAACTGAAGGAGTGTTCGTCGTTGCGTTTTGACAAAAGTCGTTGCGTTTTGACAAAAGTCGTTGCGTTTTGACAAAAATCGTTGCGTTTTGACAAAAGTCATTGCGTTTTGACAAAAGTCGTTGCGTTTTGACAAAAGTCGTTGCGTTTTGACAAAAGTCATTGCGTTTTGACAAAAGTCATTGCGTTTTGACAAAAGTCATTGCGTTTTGACCAAGACTCGTTGTGTTTTGATCAAAATCGTTGCGTTTTGACCAAGTCATTGCGTTTTGATTCAAGTTCATTGCGTTTTGATTGCAGGTTGCGTTTTGAAGACATCATTGCGTTTTGACTAAACGTTACTCTGCCTAATTTTTTTATTCATTGCGTTTTGATCAAGATAGTTGCGTTTTGATTAGTGGTTTCATTGCGTTTTGACTAAAGTCATTGCGTTTTGACCAGTGAAAACCCATGTTTTGATTAGTGGTTTCATTGCGTTTTGACTAAGGTCGATCCGCGCATCAGGTGGGCATGTGACCGACTTTGGGCATATGACCGAATTTGGGAATATTATAATCAAAACAAGAACAACAAACAAACACCACAATCAAGAATCAAGACTCATAAAACACAATCAACCATAAACAACCACACCACACAAACAACAAACATTAATCCCATAAACGATCCTGAAAAGATTAACTTAAATGACAAATGCTAGAGATTCGGAATTCGATGGACATGTGATCACGGAGTTGATTTGGTATCCCTTATTTGCAATTGAAGTTGGATTTCACAGAGGCGTCTACTTATTTCATCATCGAGACTTTCTTCTATTTTCTGTCGATTGATGACTTGCTTGAACGTATACAATTATGATTAAGACTTGGATTATCTAGTTTCCAGCGGTCAAGGGGTGGGTTGGATGGAGACCTGGGACAAACTAACACTTAAGAGGAGTCTACCGTTGTAGTATAAGTGTCACACGCAGATGTCGATGGTGGATAATTTCAAGAGGAGTTGTACCTATTATTACTTTTGATGGAGTATAAGTACTTAGACGATTTTCTTCGCAAGTTCTTCTATCAACAATAGTGCAAGATTAAGTAAAACAAATTTGGGGGATTTACTTCAGTTTCATGTTTGATATATCGGGGTTTTAACTTCACCAAGTGATCAAAACAATAGCCTACAGAATCAAGGTTGGTAAGTTAGACAGAGAGTTTAAAGGTTGAGAAGTAATCAGCTACTTTCTCACAGGTATTTTTATGCTATTCTAAGGACTAAGACTACTTCACAGTCTAAGCAAAATCTTTAAAGTTCTTCGATGACATTCATTCACAAGACCTTGGTTATACCAAGTGTTCTTGATCTTGCGTATCTCCTCTCCGTTTCTTGAAGTCATGAAAGTAATGCATTCTTTTGTATCAAGATTTGTGCTTATGACAAGAACTTCTCGAGTATATGGACGTACACGACAATGATGCTTTCGAGAGTTCGCAACCATCATGGGGGAAAAAATGTGTACCCCCCCCCAATTTCCAGGACTTAGTTGACTTTGATGTTACCATGTTAACTTCCTAGGAAGTAGTGTATACTACTTCACTTAGAATGGTTTGTGAGTTTTCTGCAAAACATGAGAAGAAAGATGCTGATTTCTCGCATGCCACCCATGAATGAAATTCACCAACGCATGATGAATGAAGCAGTAAGTCATTGTGTGTTTTGACTTCTACAAAATAAAAAAATATATAAAAAAAAAAAAAAAAAATATATAAAAAAAAAAAAAAAATGCGCTGTGCACTTTTCGATGACAAGTAGAAGATTGTTCAAGCTACATCAATGTTTTAGAATCTGCTTAAGATAGGGATGTTGGTTTGGGGGGAAGCTGATTTAGAAACTTCGCCAAAAAGGAGTCTATGAAGAAAGCTTTTCAAGACATGCTGCATGGATTGGGGGGAAGTTAATTCAGTTCATGCATACTACAATGGTTCCTGTACAAGTGAAGACAATGAAGATCCAAGCTAGAGTACAAGTTTCAAGACAAGGAGAACTCAGAATACATCTTCAGCTTTGGAAGTGGTTTGGAAGACTTTATTTCTATTGTATTTGTACATGATAGGAACATTGTAAGTAATTCCGTATGTGTCCACATATTGGGGGAAGATTGTTAGCCTTAAAATATGGTGACATATCCGGAATTACATTAGTTCATATATAGTTAGACACGTAGGGACTAATAATGACTAGTTGCGATAGTTATGTGTCACTAGGACTATATATACCCCCTTCATACTTCCATGGAGGGATGAAGCTCAGTTTTGTAAAAGTTTGTGTATGTGTTTTCTCTCAACAACACACACTCTTCCCATCTCTTTTCTCTCTAATAATATGGATACTTTTCTTTTCCATTTTACCAAGCCTCCAGATCCGTTGTTCTAGAGGGTGAATCGTGTTTACAAGAAGAGGTAACGATTGCTTTTCCTCTATTTCTGGTAGACTGTTGCGATCTGGTAGAGGAATATTGAGTATTTTGAGTAGGATGGTTTTGATGATGGTAAACTGGTTGTTGTTGAGCAACAAGTGCAAGTGGATTAGCAGTACGTGCTAGTCTTTCTGTTCTTATCTCATTGACTTCGTTCTGGTGTTGCTTCAGAATGTCATAAAGCTTGTGATAGGAGACAGTCTTTAGTTCTTGACTCTACTTAACAAGTGTCACAAACCTTTGCCATTCTGGTTGTAGTTGAAGTAAAAACTGGACATTCACTTGATGATTAGTAACATGACACTGATTTCAGACAAGCTCATTCATCATCTTGTAAAACCATGAGTAATACGATTCAAGTGATTCACCATTCCGTGATGTGAATTTTCCAAACTCCCAATATAAATTGGTTTCAAGATCTTGAACGTTGATTGATTCACCTTGTTTCAACCTTTCAATGGCTTTCCACATTTCACATGCATTCAGACAAGCATCAACTGTGGAGTAGATATCGTTATCTATCCCTGTGAGAATGATCTGAACGGCTTCATCTTCAGCATTCAGTTGATCTCGTATGTCTTGTGAAACATTCTTATAGTTCTCCATATACCTCTCTGTAGTTGTTTCAGAACTACCTTCAGCAACTAGAACTGTTTTCTCAGCCCAATGATACGTGTATGGTGGATTTTGGAGACAATGGTGGATGAGTTCACTGTTAGGTTTGGTGTCAATGTATCTTTTGATTCTGGATTTCCACTGAACATAATTACCCGGTGCTAACATTGGTGGACGATCTTTGCTACATGCTTGCATGATAGCATTATGAAGAGCATTTGATGATTGAGTTTGCAAATTGGTATTTGAATTTGACATTTTGATGAAGTTTTTGTAAATGGATGTCGGATCTTAAGTGTTATGAAGTGATTGATTGTGGTTTTAAATGAATTAACGTTCATGGGATTTTACAAATCTTTGATTAAAACCGAGAAATAAATCGTATCTTTCACGGGATTTTACAAAATCAAGAAGAAACCGTGAATGAATAATTAATTGTGTTTAAGGTTTATTAAGTTGATTGTTGGTTTGATTGGTTGTATGTTAAGTATAAAATGATGTTCTAAGTCCTTCAAGTTTATTTGTCTTGATGTTATGTTTTGATTAGACAATGATTAATAGATTCCCAAATTCGGTCAAATTCCACCTGTTGCGTGGATCGACAAAACGCAACCTTGAGACAAAACGCAAGCTGTCCTTGGCAAAACGCAAGATCTTCTAGGCAAAACGCAGTGACTTTGGAAGCAAAACGCAGTGACTTTTTAAGCAAAACGCAGTGACTTTTTAAGCAAAACGCAATGACTTTGGAAGCAAAACGCAGTGACTTTTTAAGCAAAACGCAGTGACTTTTTAAGCAAAACACAGTGACTTTTTAAGCAAAACACAATGACTTTGGAAGTAAAACGCCGTGACTTTTTAAGCAAAACGCAATGACTTTGGAAGCAAAACGCAATGACTTTGGAAGTAAAACGCAATGACTTGAGCAAAACACAATGACTTGAGCAAAACGCAATGACTTGAGCAAAATGCAACAACGAACACCCCTTCAGATAGGCAAAACGCAAGCAAGAAAAAATCTTCAAACTTTCTTGTAAGCTACAAAATGATGTTAAAACCACTTAGTAATGATGCAAGGAAGTGATCTAAGCCCGAAAGTACAAGTCTTTAACACTTTTAACCACGAAACAAAGATCAAAGTTCGATTTTTTTCTTGCTTTTTTCGAACCAAAGAAAAACCAACATGTAAAACCCACGAATTTCTCACAAAACAAACACTAAACACCCCTTGGCGAGTGATACCACATGTTATCCCTTTAATTTAATCCATTACACAACAATAATCTTTACCAATATGCTAGAAAATAATAAGAAAACTTAGAGAGAGAAAGTAGAGAGAGAAACAAGAAAGGAAGATTAGATTAGAGAGTTGGTGGATTACAAGTGAATTAAAATGTAACCAACACCCTTCACCAAGTGTGGTGAAGGGATATTTATACCCATGCCTTGCTATCTTGTCACTTGGGTTTTCTAAAAGGGTCGGGCTTGGTTTAACTTGGGCTTTGAGCCCGAAACACGAACAATATTAGATTACAATCCAAGTCCGTTGAACCCGACTAGCCTATTACAATACAAGACCTAGTTTGACTTTCTAAGACCGATAAAATTCTTGTTTAGCTTAATATAATTAAGGCTAACACTAATACCATCTGCATCTGCTAATTGGAGATGTCTCCTAACAGATGCTTCAGTAATAGCAATTGTTTGTCCATCAACTGTGACAGTTATATGTTGTTCTCCATCATTGACTGAATCGATAGTAGCAGTCTGCCAAAACTGTTCAATTAGAGAAACATAGATAGTAGGGTTTGCAGTAAAAGTATACCTGATATGACTATCAGCAAGAAAGTATACTACCTGATGGAATTCCTCACTCCCAGTTGGCTTTTGAAGAAAAGCCACCATGTTATGCTTGTCGCAGAAGTCCATATTAGCCATGTGTATAAGAGTTACAAGCAAAATACTGATGTGAGTGCTGGGTTAAGATTGATTTAGAATAAATTTGTGTTTGGTAAAAGCAATTGAGATTTTATAGAGAGTGTATAAGGTTTTGAAAGTTGATAAGCGAACAAATTATATCTTTATCTTAAAAGAAATCGTGTAAATAAGGTAAAGATTACAATTTTCCAAATTAAGAACCTTATATACTCAGTCAGTTGCATAAAAACCTCAACGGTAATATTCAAAGAGTTGAAAATCTGTTATTGACCAAACAGTGTAAACGGTAACCCAGCAGTACTAATATTAGCCTAGCAGTATTAACTTTTGTCAAGCAATACTAATATTTTTGCCCACCAGTATTAAGAATTTGCTTAGCAGTATTAACTTTGTCTCCAATAATCATGCAACAATATGCCCCTATTCATCACAAACACACTAGAACTAACTAGATAGACATGTGAGAATTCATGAGGATCCATATTTATGCATAACCTATGAATAGAAGTCAAAGATTGTTAATCAAACCAAAATACTACTTTTGACCCATTTTTTTCCCAAATTTACCCTCAAGTCATTCCATTAGCTTAGTTGGAAGTATAGTTTTTGGCAAACTATCAAGCATCAATGGATTTGATAATTCTTTACCAGTTGCCGTTTGCCCTGGAATAGTCAATTCTTTCTTGTCGATTAGACATGGTGAATTGATGACCATTTGTTGTGTGGTGATAAAAACCAACACTAAAAGGACATTCATGCTATCATCAATATCCTCCCCTTAATTCTAACCATACTGCTTTACATAACCTGCAAATGTTGGCCTAAAACCAATAAAATACAATAACTGTACTAATAAGGAGTATTAAGTATAGTTAGCAGTACTAACTATACTTAACAGTGGGTATTCACTATCAAATATCCCTGTATCATTTAAAGCAACTTAGTGGATCCCCCTGCAAATCAACCACAAGAGAATTAGTTTCTCTTGGGGACCCAAGCCATTACTGACTTGAGTCTGTATGTTGGATCAATATAGTCAAATGGCTTACAAATGTATGATCCACTGTTTTTAAAGATATGGTCAATTACATTTCTCTTTGGTCTCCAAATCCAGTATGCTGACGATTTAACAGCATTAATCCTTTGTTCCCCAATAGTACTTGTCACTCTTTTTCCCTTAGCAGTATTAACAGAATTTATCTTGGCAGTATTAACTTTGTTATTCAAATTTCTATTTTTTAGTGTTGTTTGTTGGTAAAAAGGTCTCCTAGATAATGAATGTGACTTCTGAAAAGCATTTGGTCTAGTTTGTGCAACATTCATAAAGGGTTTAGGTGCAGCAGTATTAATAGGCCTGGCAGCACTAACTGGTGTTGCTTCACTTGAAGAGCTTTGCTTAGCAGTTTTAATTGGTACTATGCCAGACTTGGTTAAAACTGCTGTTGGAGCAAAATTTCTTCTAGAATTAGAGAAATTTTGATGATTAGACCTCATAGCATTATTCCAAACTGGTCTAACTTTCTTTTGACCAGTTCCCTTTTTCACATTGTTCAACACAGGTTTTTGTACCATCTTTTTATCATGAAAATCACAGTCTTTAATTAGATGGTTAAGACTCCCACACACAAAACAAGCTTTCTTTGTAAACTTAAACCCAACTCCTAATTTCTGAGTTTTCATTTCATGACAGTTTATTCTGTTATTCTTAGGAGTTTGACTAACTTTCCTAGGTTGATTAGCTTGCCTAGGTTTATGTTGAACATAATCAGATACTATTACTTCAGACTCATCCTCATCACTATCAGAAACCCATTCTTCTATTATTGGGGCATCAGGAGTTTTCTTAATCTCATTAGAGGAATTTTCATAAACACTATTATTGACCTTAACACCATAGCCTTCAAACTCAAGCTGTTGAAACTCCTAAAGATTAGAGTAGGACAAATCAATAGTTAGGGATGCAAATAAGCATGTGGGTGGAGGTGGAACATCATTATACCCCACACCTTTTCTATTGTTATCAGATATTTGACTCCCTATTAATTTATCTAGGCTCTTAGAAGCATTTTCAAAATTGTCAATTTTAATCTGATTGCTCTCTTTTTCTTTCTTTAGATTCTCTATCTGACTTTTAAGAATAATGATGTCTGAATCATTATATGAGGCATCTCTTTTTAAAATAGCAATTTGATCAGTAAACATAACCACATTTTTCTTGTAAAAGACAAGTTGTTCTTCTACAGATGCTAACCCTTTTTGTAAGTAGCTAGATTAAACTCAAACTTGTTATGTTCTACTCTTAAGTTATCAAGTTGTGTTTTAAGGGTTTCAAAGCTTTTAAGACAGGTGTTAGAGCAAGTTTTGTCATTTAATACCTCAGAATCTGAGAAAGCCATAAGTACCATGTTTGTGGTGACTTCCTCTTCTGCCATAAAGCTCCAATCAAAACCAACTCCATCAATAGCTATCATTGCTTTAGGAGTGGTTTCTTCTACATTCACAGTCCTTTTTGAGCTATATTGATTTCAGTTTCTGTTCTCATAACTCCTGGAGCTGCTTTCTTGATTCATAGGATTTCTGCTTTCTCTTACAAAATGTCCCATCTTATGACAGTTGAAACATTCTACCTTGGACTTGTCATATCCTGCAGTATCACTTCCACTGATGGTGACCTTTTTCCCTGTTTTCTAGAAATACTTTCTTGCTCTCATACTCAGTAAAGCCAATTACCACTTCAAATCCATTTCTTCATGATCATCTTCATGGATTTGCTCTAGGTCTTCATGAACAAGTTGAGACCCATTTGGTTGATTGGTAAGAAAAGCATAGACTGTGGCATCACTAAGGCTAGCAGTACTATTTTGAGTACTATCAGTACTAACTGAAGAGCTAGCAGTACTAACATGAACATTAGCAGTTTTAAGTTTATTTGTACTGCTAGGGGATGAAACAAAAGCCATATTCTGAGAGTTTGAGCTTGAGTCTGATGATGTAATTCTTTTGACCTCTTGTTCAACAATCTTAAAATTGTTGTAGATATCATCAAAGCTCATTAAGTCAAGATCTGGTTTATTTCTCCATACCACAACATGGGTGTTCCATTCAGTAGGCAGACTTCTCAAGAACTTTAGATTTAAATCTTCTTGAGAGATGTTTTCACCGAAGATGGCCAACTAGCTTATGATTTTCTGAAGCCTATTAAAGATAGAGTCAAGTGACTCTGTGCTTGGAGCATTAAAGTTCTCATACATCTGCTTCAGAAGAGTCTTTTGTGTCTTCTTTGTGGCATCATTGCCACCAAATCATGTCTGTATGGCCTCAAACAAAGTCTTGGCATCCTTGTATTGATTGAATGTTAGTAGATGCTCATTTGGAAGTGCCATCAGCAACATACTTCTGGCTTTTACATCATTCTTCTTTTGGACCTTCTCTTCAGTAGTAATAGGACCTGGTATTGTTAAAGTAGAGGTACCATCTGCATTAGCTGTTGTTCTAACTTCTGGTTTAAAAGAGTTTCCATTCTCAATAACATCCCATGAAGCATAGTCTTGTATTTGAAAGAATTGATCTATTCTTAGTCTCCACATCTCATATTCACCTTGTTTGAGAATGGGAAACTTTGCAGTAGCATTGGTTTGGGCTGTTTCTAGATCCATCTCTTTGTTGAATAAAGAGTTCTTTTTGATTGTATCTTCTAGATCAAAGTTTCAGAACACCTGCTATGATACCACTTGTTGATCCCTTTATAATAGATCTTTGATTAGCTTGTTAAAGCTTTAGTTATCTTAGATATATCTAAAATAACTATGATAGAAACCTTGAGTAATATATATAAAGATTATGCGGAATCTAATCTTTATACACCAGAAGAACAATAAAACAATGTAACATTAACGCAAGATCTTTCTCTCAACACATAATATATTCAATAATTCACAAAACAACTATATATTTTGCCTAATAACAATCACTTTTCTATATTATATTGTATACTATCGTATTTTGTTGTGTGTGATTGTATATGTCTAACTATGTCGTAGGGTTCCTTTTATACACTAAGGAAAATCCCTAATAGGCTTACAAAACGCGTTAAGTGATTATGCATATCTATTCCTAATATATCTCATGCATATCACATAAGCAGTACTAATTTCTTATACTAACAGTACTAATAAACCATCATTTTGTACTTACAGTACTAACTATAACTAATAGTACTAACTATTACAACTGGCAGTACTAATGACTTAGTTTACATTCTTCAATCTTTAGTAGCAATACTAATCTTCAACTAGCAGTACTAAGTCCTTTAAACAGTATAAACTTGTAGAAGCCCTTAATTCCTAATAGTTAGTCTTGTTTATCTTCCTAAAACTTTCAAACTTTTGAAGTCTTCAAATCTTTTCATAACTTGTACTTTCGTAATCATCTTGATGCATACATGCTAGTTGTACAACTTATTTTGTAAAAACAAAGATTTTAAAACTACATAAACCTTAAAAGGTTATATCTATGGTTCGAAAATAATAACAAGAAACATAAGAAAAGTATAGTTTTATGATCGTGGTTATTTTTGTATAATAAAAATGATATGTTATAGCTTATTATATTTGGCTTATGTTAATAAGCTTTTGGAAAAGCTTATTTGATTATTTTGAGCTTAATGGGCTTATTATTTGGTTCGGCCCAAACTAGAAAAGAAAGAAGAAGTGTTTTTTTAGCTTATTTTGTTTCGGCTTATATTTGTTAGCTTATTTTCTAGCTTATTTTGAAAGGACAAATGATAAACTTATTCGACTTAATAAATAAGCCCGAATATAGTTTGTTTGGGTTTTAGCCGTGTCCCACAACCAAGGCCCAACACTACGAGCTTATTCTTGAGCTTATGTGGTTCGGCTTATTATTTTTTGACTTAATACGAGCTTATTGATAGCTTATTATCAAGTCACGTGTTTATTACTTGATGTTTTGCTTATCAGACTATATGGATAAGTAAAACTATATTTTTGGACTTAACGGGCCAAGGCCAAACATAAATACAATACACCAAGGTGTAAAGCTATGGTGTGGCTTATTGAATAAGTTCATGAATAGCTTATTTAATAGTGTACAATTTAGACGCTATACGTTTAACTTATTTTGAACGTTGGTCGTTACGAATAATAAGATTTGGCTTATTGGGCCTAAAAGCCTAATAAAGGTCTGAATTGTCTTTTGATAAATTATAAAAGGGTTTTGATGACGTATAGTTTTTAATTATAAAAAGCAGATTGAAAGTGATTTGAAAATGGTTTTTAAAATAAATTATACGACTTTGGAAACCGTGTAAACACGAACGAATCATGCCGAAATTTTTATAAATTATTATACTTAGAAAATACTAGAAAACACATGGTAAAAACTAGATATACGGGAATTTAATAAAGTGCCGTAATATATATATATATATATATATATATATATACAATATATATTTTTACTTTGGACAATATTGTGTATGGGTAAATATTAATTACGTATTATTAGTAGTCGTTTTACTTACGAAAACATTTTAATTACTATGCGATCACAAACATTAATTTTTGGAAATATATTAATAAAAGTACACTGGTAAATTCTTATGCATTATCCACCATTCTACGCTACTCCGATATTAAACCAAACCTTCATTTCATAGGTTGTCTTTACGAACCGTCGTTCGTTATCGTGTGATTTTATTCTAGACTATTCTTCTTCGATTCACCAATCAAGGTGAGTTCATAGCCCCACTTTTAATTGTTTTGAATAATTGTTTTATAACTTGAGGTGAGAAACATTGCTTGCTTTTAAAATTGGCACAAGACTATACAGTGAGAAATTCCACGTTTGCGATGGTACCTAAGGTAGGTTTAGTCCCACTATTGCCCGAATTTTCATTGAAACTGTTAACCACCTTAACGACTGGCTGGTTAAGTGAGCTGCGAGTGATTGAAATGATATATTGGGCTCTAATTATCCCTATTCGGAGTAAGAAAGCACCTTACTAGTCCGAGTTTGCCAAGGACTAACGGATATATGTCATGTCGAAACTAGTTAGGTGGTCTTTGGTCGGACACCTGAAGGGCAAGCCTTTATAGCACTGTACATGCTATCTTTCAGTATTAGCTTCAGTGTCATGAGCTTATTGCAACGTAAATGCCTCTTTATGTGAAGTTGTATCTCCAATAACTGTCGCATACGTTTTGATAATCTTGTGGTCCACATTAATTACGTATGAACTAAACCTATGAATTCACCAACTTTATGTTAATGTTTTAAGCATGTTTTTCTCAGGTGCTTAGCATGGATGTCGTTGCTTAACTTATGTGAAGTCTATTTTCCCAGACCAGTTTACCATAAATTTATCTATGTCTTTAAATACCGTTGTTGAACTTATTTAAGCTTTCGCATTTTAACTTTTAAATCTTTAAATTTGATCAATGTAAAACTTATTAATATTTTGAATTTATGCAACGGTGTTTATTTTTTAGACGTACCCTTAGAGGTCGTTCTTTATTCTTTGTACTTGAGATATTCAGTGACGTCACGCCCCCAGACACTAAATCGAATGGGACCCCATTTGGGGGTGTGACAGATTGGTATCAAGAGCCAAGGTTATAGAGAACCAGATAGTATAAACTAGGTCTGGTCTATAACCAGTATGTGATCCTACGTGATTATATGTGCCTTACGTGATTTTACATATATGTAATATGTATATGTACTATGTAATTAAATACTAAGTATAACTAATATTACTATAATTATATTGCATTCTGTTCGCGGTACTTCATCTGATGGTTTATTCATTCACCCATTCATCTATGCATTCATTTACCCATTCATTCATTCGTTTCATTTTACCCCATTTGATTCATTTTCTTTTCCCGTCATGCATGGTTGTTATAAAAGGATATTTATATAAACTTTTGCTTGTGCAGGTCATGGCTATTTCTGTTATCTCAGTTTCATCAGATTTATCTGAGGAGAGTGTGGGGACATCTACTGGACGAGTTATCTTGTTTGGTACTATCCATACGACTATCCCTGACACTACACCTTTCGTGATTTCACCCACTACACATATTGATACCACACTGATACTTGCTGTTTCACCCACTGTACCAACATCACCTGATTATACACCCGCATCACCTGATTATTCACCTGTATCTGATACGGAGTTTGATCCATCTGAGGATCCATCATCAGATCATATACCACCAATACCAGCTACTTTACCATTTCTTTCATCGACCAATGATTCTTCAGACAGTGATATACCTGATACACCACCATCACCTACCCATGGTACACCATTCACTGAGAATACCCTTTCTACCCAGAGATTACCTGTAGCATCTGGTGCACTTCGACGTCAAGTCATGGTTCTTGCACCTGGACAACCTATTCCTCATGGTCGACCGTACCGCTACCATTTTAATGGGTCGGTATACATGATGACTGCGAGGAAGAGGGTTGGACCGTTACCTACTCATCGTCTTGCTATAATACATTCAGTTGACTACTCTTCTTCAAATCATTTTTCTTTGGATGATTCTTTGAGGGGTTCATCATTGAGTTTATCATCAGAGGCTTTTTCGGATTCTTCTGCAAATGCTTTATCTGATTCTGCATCTAGTCGTTCATCTTTTGATCATTCATTACCCACACCATCATCGGGTATGTGGACCTATGTCTATTTATGTTTCATTGGAACCGAGTATTCCATCGTTCAATCTGTGCTATTCCGATAGACCATCTCATGATTCTTCTTCTGCGAGTCCTTCACACAAAAGGAGTAGATCCCCTGCTGCACCTGTACCGTTATCTTCACCTACCCTTGGAGCATTATCTTATACACGTGCTGATCTTTTACCATCACCTAAGAGGATTAGGAGTCCTGAGACAGCTACGGATTTAGAGGGTTGTTCAGAGGATAGTTTTGAGCCATATGTACCTAGAGAGGCTGGATTGGGAGTTGACTTTGAGGATGAGAGTTCTGAGTTGTCTATGCCTAGAGGGGCTAATTTAGAGATGGATGTTGATGTTGTGAGGAGTAATGGGATTGATATTGACCCCAAGATTTAGGCAGAGATTGACAAGTGTATCGCTTATGCGAATGCTCTTAGAGATAGAGGGATTAATGCTAGAGTTGTAGTTGAGGCTATTGATCGAGAGGAGATCGAGACGGATATGAGAGGCCCAGTTGAGGTTAGAGTGGATAGAGTTACTCACCCAGTGGTAGCTGATGATATTCCTGAGCCTGCTCAGGAGGGAGCTGTAGAGGTCACGTATGAGACATTGGGAGATTTGGTTCAGAGGTTTCATGATCATACGGAGGAGATTCTGGTTCATCGTGTTCAAGTTTGAAAGAGTGTCAGAGGAATCAGGCGACACGGATTCGTAGCGACAGACAACAGAGAGCTGATATGTTAGAGAGGATCCGAAGTAGCTGGAGGGGGATTAATAGTGAGACTTAGAGACATGATGGTTGTTGCGGATGTCAGAGAGTTGCCCGGTCTTAGCGTAGGGAGTTGCGTGTTCAGAGGGAGATTAGACAGATTTGGCGTTTCAGATTTTATGATCGTATGAGGATTGCAAGGCTTGAGGCTTACGCTATGAGGCATTTGGGTTACCATTCTTAGATTATTTCCTGAGTATCCTAGTGTTGACCCGTAGCACCTAGTAGTAGCTAGTTATTAGGGATTTGTAAATACTATATTTTGGAACCGTGTTGTAACCATTAGTATTGATGATATGAAATCTAAGGTTACCATCCTATGTTCGATATTCTTAACTTAATGATATATTTTCTTTTGCTTATTGCATATTGCATTATTACTAATCGTGGCATTATCATGAAGTTATTATGATTTTGTATTTCCGTATAATAATACTTGTTATTTTATTTGAACCCCGTCAACAATCTCGTATCACCACGGAATTTCATCGGGTTGTGTATTGTTATGTTGTAGGATAATGCCTAACACCCGATCTGGAGCATCAAGGACACGTGAAGGAATTAACGAGCAAATTGATCGCCAAATGGCAGGAGCGTTAGGAGCTCGTACCACTGCTAGGAACCTTGAACCCCTTAAGAGAGATGGGGGTGGTCAAGAGGAAGTAAATGGAAATGGAGGAAATGGAAATGGAGGAAATAGAAATGGAGGGAATGGATTTAGAGGAAATGGAAATGGAGGAAATAAAAATGGAGGGAATGGATTTAGAGGAAATGGAAATGGAGGAAATGGAAATGGTAATGGGAACGGAGGAGGAAATGGCTATAACTTCGGAGGATTTATGCCTGCTCGAGAGTGCACATATCAAGACTTCTTGAAGTGCCAACCACTTAGCTTTAATGGGACAGAAGGAGTTGTTGGATTAACTCGCTGGTTCGAGAAGATGGAAACGGTATTCCACATTAGCAATTGACCAGAGAAGTACCAAGTGAAGTATGCTTCGTGCACGCTTCTGAACAGTGCATTGACATGGTGGAACTCCCATAAGAGAACAATTAGGATTGAGGCCGCCTATGCCATGAGTTGGGCAGAACTTATGAAGTTGATGACAGAAGTGTACTGTCCAAAGAACGAGGTTCAAAAGATGGATACCGAGTTATGGAACTTGGTTGTGAAACGAAATGACTTGACTGCTTACAGGAGAAGATTTTAGGAATTGGTGTTGTTGTGTACTAGAATGGTCCTAGATGAGGAGGACAAAGTTGAGAGATTTGTTGGAGGTTTGCCTGACAATATTTAGGGAAATGTAATCGCTGCTGAACCCATTAAACTTCAAGATGCAATTCGTATTGTCAACAACTTAATGGATCAAAAGTGCAAAGGCTTATTGCTTGAAGTGCTAAAAAACAGAGAAGGTTGATAACACCTGAGAGATAATCGGGGGCAACAACAAGTTTTCAAGCGACAAAATGTTGGAGGCCAGAATGTGGCAAGAGCTTACACAGCTGGGAACAATGAGAAAAAGGAGTATGTTGGATCTCTTCCCTACTGCAACAAGTGCAAGTTGCAACATGCAGGGCCGTGTACTGTGAGATGTGGAAACTGTAAGAGAGTCGGTCATATAACTAGGAATTGTACGACTACAGTTACTCCAAACACTTAGAGAGCCCCAGTTGGGAATCAGCCAGGTATTCTTTGTTATGAGTGTGGAAGGCCAGGACATTTTAGGAAAGATTGTCCTAAGTTGAGAAATCAGAACCTTGGAAACAAGACTGGAAATAAGAATGGAAACAAGGCTGGAAACCAAACTAGAGGTAATGAAGCTACGACAAAGGCTTATGCTATTGCATGAGGAGGAGCAAACCCCGATTCCCACGTTGTCACGGGTACGTTCCTTCTCAATAACTGTTATGCTTCTATGTTGTTGGGATTCAGAGCTTCCATACTTATTACTGCTAGTTATAGTTAGTTAGTACTGTCAGTACTGCCAATATAGTTAGTACTATTAGTTATATATTAGTACTGTCAGTATAATAGTTAGTACTGCTTAAGTGATATGCATGAGTTATATTAGGAATAGATATGCATGATCACTTGACGCGTTTTGTAAGCCCATTAGGGTTTTCCTTGGTGTATAAAAGGAACCCTATTGCATAGTTATAAATATCAATTCATAGTTAGCTATTCTATAACCTAGGCAGAATATTTGCAATCAATATATTCAAAGTTTTGTTTACATTGTTCTTCTTAGTATTACAAGTTAGATTCCACATAACTTGTAGTATTCATAATCATAGTTTCTCATATATTTAGTTTGAATCTATTCAATTTAACTAAGCCTTAACAAGCTAAGGATAGATTTATTTATTGGGACTCACAAGTGGTATCAGAGCTTGTAGAGAAACTCTAAATAAGAAGAACTCATCCAGATCTAGAACTCTACCTAACATACAAGATGTCTGGTGAAGAACCTGCACCACAAATGGCACCAGTGAAATCTCCTCAAATGATATCTACTGTGAAACTCCCTATGCTCAAGAAGGGTCAATATACCCTTTGGAGAATGAGGATGGAGCACGCAAGTAAGTTACCCTCACAAACACAGATTTTGGTTTGTGGCAAGTAATCATGAATGGTGATGAACCTGTATAAACAACAAAAGATGAGAATGTTGTTGAAACTGAAGTACCTCCAAAACTGCTCAAGCACTATTACAAAGGCAAAAAGAAAGAAAAGCTAAAAGTACTTTGATTTTGGCTATTCCTGATGAATATCAACTGAGGTTCCATGGTATAAAGGATGCAAAAACTCTGTGGGCTACTATCAAGAGTAGGTTTAGTGGCAATGTTGAATCTATGAAGATGCAGAAGAATGTCTTGAAGCAATAATTTGAAAACTTTTTTGTATCTACAAGAAGGCCTAGACCCAAAAGCATATGTTAGGTTCAAAACTTATCAGCCAACTGGACAATTCATGGTGCGCTGTTGTTTCAAATGGAAGATGCAAATCATAAATTCTAAGAGCTCTACCTTCATCATGGAAAAAACATGCTTTGATTATGAGAAACAACGAGGGTATAGATGAAGTAGATTTTGATGATCTATAACAATTACCTGAAGTGTTTGAAGTTGACATCAAAGGTTCTCTGGCTCATCTTCAAACACACAAAAAAGTGGCCTTTCCTTTCTGCAGAAGAACTAACAGTATTAAGGAAGTTAATATAGCAATGGGTGTTTCTACGCAGCAGGCATACTCTCAAGGACAAACATCTTATCATCACTATACTAATGATTTATGTTCTCATTCTTTGCTGACAGTCAAGTGTGTCCATACTTGATGATGAAGACCTTGAGCGCTTGAGCAGGAATAATTTAGCAAGAAAATAGCATTAAATGGCAGGTAGCTATGCTTTCTATAAGGGTAAAGCATTTTTATAAGAAGATGAGAAGAAAGTTAATCCTCAATGGCAAAGAACCTGTAGGTTTTGATAAAGGTAAGGTTGAATGTTTTAACTGTCATGAAGCGCGCCATTTTTCCAGGGAATGTTAAAGCGCAAGAAAATCAATGGAAACAAGGAATGGACGATACATGGTATAGGAGCAGTAGGGGATAACACCAGAAGAACTGTACCAAGTAGAGACCTCTGATGGATGGTTGTTCAGGGACAATGCTATTGATTGTGCAAGATAGATTAGGATATGATTGGAGTTATATAGCTCAAGATGAACCAATGAGTTTGCTCTTAGGCCTTCCACTTTAAATCTCTTCAAGGTCTTGACACAGAGGTAAAATTTGTTCTAAAAACTATGTTAAAACATATGAAAAACTTCAAAAAATAAGTTTGATGAACAGAGGACAACTCTTAGTAGGTAATTAGAAATTGTAGACTTGTCAGTTAGCTAGAATCTGTAGAGGCACAGTTAGTTGTTCATCAGAAAAATGAAGTTGTGTATAAGGAAAAGATTGCAGTATTAGAGTTTGAAGTAAAGGATAAAGGTAATGTTGTCACTAGACTTACAAATCGTTAGAGCAAACTTTATAAAAAGAAAGGAAGATTTTTTTAAAGCTAAACTAGACAGTTGAAATCTTCTAAAAACTTAACTAAACTGATTAATAGTCAAATAAGTTCTAAAGATAAAACTGGTTTAGGATATGGAGATCAATTGAATGAAAATGGTTCAAGTGGTAGTGAATTGTTTAATAGTGTGTTTGATAGTCGTTCAAGTGATGGAGATGACAATCAAATAAATGATAGGTTCAAAAAGGATAATGAATATCATGCAGTTCCCCCTCCTCTTACTGGGAACTACATACCTCCTCTTAATGACCTATCTTTTGCAGGATTGGATGATTCTGTTTATAGGCCTACAACAAATAAGACTAGTGCTAGTATGTCTCAAGTTGAAACAAGTAACACTCCACCTAGCAATACTAGTGTTGAAATGCCTAGAGTTGAATCTGTTAGGCCTAGTGGAGTTATCATTGAAGATTGGGTTAGTGATGATGAGGAGGATATATTTCAGTCTGAGGATTCTCAAACAACAGTTAAACCTAGTTTCAAAAAGATTGAGTTTACTAAAGCTAGGAATGAAACTGTTAAAACTGATAAACAAGCTGTAAAACCTAAGATGGTCACTCAATCTCCCAAGGTAGATAGAAAAGATAGGAATGGGAAGATGACTCAAAAACCGGGGTTAGGTTTTGGGTTTACTAAGAAAGCTTGTTTTGTTTGTGGAAGTCACAATCATCTGATAAAAGACTGTGATTTTCATGAAAATAGAATGTCTAAAGAATCTGTTTTGAGAAAGGGTACTGGTCATAAGGAAGTTAGACCAATTTGGAACCACACTCAAAGAATAAATCATTAAAATAAATTTGTTCCAACTGCTGTCTTAACTAGGACTGGAAAAATACATGTTAGTACTGCCAAGCAGTATGTTAATACTGCTACCCCTAAAAATAGAGTGAATGTTTCAAAATCAAAAATAAATACTTTTCCTAAGTCACATTCACCTATTAGAAGGCCTTTTTATAAACCAACAATACTTAATACCAGGGCTTGCAACAGAAAAGTTAATATTGTTAGAGTAAATGGTGTTAATACTGTTGGGCAAAGAGCATTTAGTACTGTTAAGGGAAATGGGGTCACTGCTGTTAAGGCCTCAGCAGGTTGTGTTTGGAGACCTAAAAAGACTGACTTAAACAATGGCTCCAAAGACAATAGTGGATCATAGATCTCAAAAAGAGTAAATTATATTGATCCATAAGGCAGACTCAAGTCAATAGTGTCTTGGGTCCCCAAGAGAAACTGACTCTCTTATTTTTGTGCAGGGGAATCCACAATAAGCTTTAAAGTAAAAATGAATGTTTGACAGTGGATGCTCCAGGCATATGACAAGGAACAAAGTCTTACTTACTGACTATCAAGATATTGATGTAGGTTTTGTTGCCTTTGGTGGAAATACTAGAGGTGGTAAGATAACAGGTATTGGTAAGATAAGAACTAATAAAATAGACTTTGAAAATGTGTTTTTTGTGAAGGAACTGAAGTTTTATGTCAATCTTTCTTTGTTCTCATAAAATGTGTGGACAAGAAAAACAGTCTTTTTTCCTGATGGAAAACTGAATGTCTCTGTTTTGTTCATGATTTTAAGCTAATTGATGAAGTCAAGTACTGCTCCCTTAGAGTCCGCAGGCCAAAACAATATGTACAGCTTTGATTTGCAAGAATGTTTGTTCATTTGGAGATTTAACTTGGTTTGTTTGCCAAAAAGACCACAATTGTTGAGTCTAAACTCATGCATAGGGGCTGGGTCTTGTGAATTTTAAAATAATGCAATAAACTTGATAAAGGGAAAACCTAGTAAGAGGTCTTCTTCAAAATACTTATGAAAATTAAACCACACTGTGTTTTTGTCAGAAGGGAAAGCAACACAAAGTCCTGCTGTAAGACCAAATTGTAAGCTCTATCAGCCAACCTTTACAGATGTTATATATGGATTTATTTAGACCAACATCTGTAAGGAGTATCAACCATAAGACCTATTGCCTTGTAGTGACTGATGACTTTAGTAGGTTTAGCTGGGTTTTCTTTAGCCACTAAGAGTGAAACTAGTAAGATTCTTGAGAAATTTGTTATAGAAATAGAAAACTAATTAAACCATAAGGTTAAAGTATAGATTTGATATATTGGGATATAATTCAAAAATTCTGCGAAATAAACTGACTTCTTGTGGGCAAAAAGGGATAAAAAGGGAATATAGTGTTGCCAAAACTCCGCAACAAAATGGAGTTGTTGAGAGAAAGAATAGGACCCTGATTGAGGCAGCTAGGACTATGATAGCAAACTCACTTCTACCTACAGTGTTTTGGGCTGAGGCAGTTAATACTGCTTGTTATGTCCTGAATAGGGTTCTAGTGACCATGCCTCATAACAAGACACCCTATGAACTTATTATTGGTAGAGCACCAAGCATAAGTTTCATGAGACATTTTGGATGTCCTATTACTATTCTAAATACCCTAGACCCTTTATGCTAGTTTGATGGGAAGGCTGAGGAAGGGTTTTTAGTTGGGTACTCTGTAAATAGCAAGGCTTTCAGGGTATTTAATTCTGAAACCAGAAAAGTTGAAGAGAATCTGCATGTAAACTTTCTTGAAAATAAACCAAATATTGTAGGGCAAGGACCTAACTGGCCTTTTTGATATTGATTCCTTAACAAATTCTATGAATAATCAACCAGTTTCTACAGGGAATTAAACTAACAAAAATGCAGGCCCGCAAGAAACTATTGGCAATACAGGTTTGAAGAAAATGTTGATGCTGGACAAACTGAAGAAGAGAATGTGTCTACTCAACAATATATTGTGTTCTCATTATGGTCATCTATCTCTTCAAGGTATAAGAGCTCAGATGACAAGACTAAGGATTATACAGTTGATGATGATGCTTGTAGAAAGACAACACAATAACCAGCAAGTGAGTATGATCAAGCCTTGAAGAATGTTCTTGATAAAGAGATAGATCAAGAGAAGGAGGGCTAAAGACCCACCCCAGAGCAATTAGATGCCGCTAGAAAAGAGTTTGAAGCTCAGTATGACAGTCGGGAGAAGATTACTAGAGCTAGCAGTACTAATAGTTTTAATACTGTTAGCACACCAGTTAATACTGCTAGTGCATCCGGGACTTTTAGTCCTGTTGGACCATCAAGTGGACCATCATTTGTTTCTTTTGGTGGATCTCTTCCTATTGATGTTGCTAATCTTCCTCATGATCCTCTAATGCCTGAATTGGAGGATACTACTGAAATTTAAAGTACTGACGTTTTTGGCAATGCCTATAATGATCATGACTTGGAAACTCTTAATACTCATTATGTTGATCAAAGTGTGGGTGCAGAGGCTGATTTCAACAACATGGAACCTTCCACTGTTGTCAGTCCTATTCTCACAACTAGGTACATCTTACTCATCCTAAAGCTCAGATTATTGGGGATCCAAAGTCAGCACTACAAACAAGGGGCACGTCAAGAAGATTTTGGAGGATGCTATGATTAGCTAACATCAAAAGCAGAGAAGGACAAATCACAAAGATTTCTAGAACTGCTTATTTGCTTGTTTCCTCTCTCAACATGAACCCACAAAGATATCTCAAGCCCTTGATGATGAAAGTTGGGTATAAGCAATGTAAGATGAGCTACTTCAGTTCAAGATTCAGAAGGTTTGGACACTAGTTGACTTACCTAGTGGCAAAAAGGCTATTGGTACAAAGTGGGTGTATAGAAATAAGAAGGATGAAAGGGGAATAGTTGTAAGGAACAAAGGCAGACTAGTAGCACACGGGTATAAACAAGAAGAAGGCATTAATTATGATGAGGTTTTTGCTCCTGTTGCTAGGGTTGAAGCAATCAGGATATTTTTGGCCTTTGCATCATTTATGAATTTTCCTGTGTACTAGATGGATGTTAAAGTGCTTTTCTCTATGGCACTATTGAAGAGGAGGTATATGTTTGCCAACCTCCAGGTTTTGTGGATCCAGAATTTCTAAAAAAAGTCTACAAAGTAGAGAAAGCCTTATATGGTCTACATCAAGCTCCTAAAGCTTGGTATGAGACACTCTCTACCTATATGCTAGATAATGGATTTCATAGGGGACAAATTGACAAGACTTTGTTCATAAAGAGACTCAAGGGTGATATTCTACTGGTTTAAGTCTATGTAGATGACATCATCTTTGGTTCCACTAAGAAGTCTTTATGTGATGAATTTGAGCATATAATGCACAATAGGTTTCAGATGAGTTCAATGGGAGAACTTACTTTCTTCTTGGGTTTACAAGTCAAGCATAAAGAGGATGGGATATTCATTAGTCAATACAAGTATGTTGGCGAAATCATGAAGAAATTTGGCTTTTCTAGTGTAAGGACATCTAGTACTCCTATGGAAACCAAAAAGGATTTGACAAATGATAAAGATGGTGAGGATGTTGATGTTCATTTATACAGGTCAATGATTAGGTCATTGATGTATCTTACATCCTCTAGACCAGATATTATGTTCTCAGTTTGTGCTTGCTCAAGATTTCAAGTTCAGCCCAAAGTTTCCTACTTGAATGCAATAAAAAGAATCTTTAGATATCTTAAAGGTCAACCCAAGGGTTGACTTTCTAACTTTGACTGACTTTGGCTTCGATTTGACTTTGTATTTTCCATCCCGTGCTTGGTTTGGTCGTTTTTGGCTTTTCTTTTTGAATATCCGTTCCTGCACAATTCAATGCAAAAACCATACAAAGTACAATGTATTTTTTGGTATGTTTTAGTATTTAATCGTTGTTTTTTATTGGAAATGGTATGTGTAGGATGCACATAGCAAAAATCACCCCATCCTAGGTATTTCGTGTTCCTCACGCAATGTTATAAATATAACATACTCAAGAACCCAAGAATCTTAATCCCCCTCGACTAATAACCTCGAAAAGTAGCTAAGTGTTCGTCAAGGGGAACCAAAGAATCAATAGCTTCGACAAGTCCCATTTTCACCATTTATTATATGTACACTAATTATCTCTATTAATAATATTTTTTTATTTTGGAATTTTTCTTGTTTATTTTCTTATACTACCTGTTTGGACTTCCTTTAATATTTCAACAGGGGAATCATAGAAATGAGAAAGCGCCCATAGAATAATCTACGGATGTCCCTGACGGATAAATTCATCGTCCCCGATTTTTCATAGTTCCAAACCAAGCAATTAAAACAAGATCTCAATTTGTCAATATAAGTTTTTTTTATATTTTTTTTTTGTTGTTAAAAATAATAAAAAAAGCAACCCTCATATTATGACTTCGTGAACTTTTTACCCCAACACGGATATATGATTAAATGTGTGTACTCATTTCAACTCAACCATAGATCAACTTATTTCCATAGTCGTAATTCAAGATGAATCATG
Organism: Tanacetum coccineum; assembly: GCA_026074375.1. Taxonomy (NCBI): domain Eukaryota; kingdom Viridiplantae; phylum Streptophyta; class Magnoliopsida; order Asterales; family Asteraceae; genus Tanacetum; species Tanacetum coccineum. The sequence continues at coordinate 7,033 of BQNB010007823.1, read as the reverse complement.
ACTCAAAGCAACAACTTATTAGGTCCTTGTAACTTGATTTCTAAATGTAACTTGATTTTAAAGAACGAAATTTTAACTGTAGAACTTTTTGCAACATCTTCATCAATCATAAATCATTAAGTTCTAAAGCTAGGGAAGCGGTCGCTTCATTAGTTTGAACACCTACCTAGGCCCTCGCTCCCTTAGTAGGTATCACAACCAACGACCGGTGTTCTTAGTTTGAAAACCCAACCCCGTGCTAGCGTAGGGGGAATTCACATCAACCACCTTCTTCCTATTATGGCTAAGGATGCAGGTGTCTTTGTTTGAAACCTCTCAAACCTAGACCTCGCTCTGGTGAGATATCAAACACACAAATCTCTAGAGTAAAGATGTCTTGTTTGAACCCCACCTCGTGGTAGTGGAGTGGGAAAATCATACATCATCTTTCTACTTGCTTATATACTCAAATGATGCTTCATTGGCATAATTTCATTATTCAGGCATTTTTTGCATTCTATTCATTCATGCTTCCTTTGCTTTTTTAACTTTTTAAATTACTAAGAACAGAAAAAAACTCGCTTTAAAGAATCAAGTTACAAATTTGAAGCTTTTTTCTAAAAAACCATGGGGGAGATTGACTTAGTTGAATTGAATTGAGCACGTATGATTAGGTGGATTAGAAGCTAATGGGAGAAAAAGCCACAAGTTACTCATATAAGTTTTAGAAGAATCTTGCTCAGCACATAAACTTATATTTAACTCTATCACTTCTTGTTCTTCACCTTATTAAAATTCGAAGCAATAGAATTCGTGAAAGCTTAGCCTACAAGCGGTAAGTTGAGGAACTAGCTAGGGCTCAACACGCCCGATCGAGTCAAAAATTATTCTCATTCTACCCATTAGGAAAGTCAAAACTGTGACAAAACACTTATTTTATTTTTGAAAATTTTTAAATTTTTTAAATTTTTTGGTATTTTTGCAAAAATTTGGTGGTAAAAACGGGATTACGTGATAACAACGACTGCAGGCAAAAATCAAATCGAAGATCCCCCCCATACTAGAACTAAACATCGTCCTCGATGTTTTGAAGGGTACCTACGTAAATCTAAGGCCGTTTATTAAGTGTGCCAAAAGGATCAAAACGTAGTTTGTTAGATTTGGATATTGGATTCCCAAAATGAAGCTGAGGATGTGAAACTCTTGTGAATGAAAGACAAAACTGAGAGCACGAGAGTCTTCACAATCCGGGCAATTGGACCTATAAACAACACAAATTCGAACACGGGTAATAGAAGAGGGGAGCCTCCACACAACAAGAAAACACTTATTCATTTCTACATAATACTATGATAAGCATGGGGTGCCTCCCACGAACGTGGTTAATGGTCGTTATGCTTGCCCGTCCTCCGAATTTTTTGGTCCCATGGGATTACGTATGGAGATCTGGAACTACCAATGTGGTCGTCCCTCCAAAAGTAGTGCTTTCAAGTTGGTTGACATTTACTCTGAAATTTGGCCGGAGTTTTGGGATATAAACATCGTCAGTGCCTTATGGAAAACTTGGGTTACAGTGAAATGGTCCACTCCAGCGGGTCTTAAGCTTGCTGAGAAAATCTTCATCTAGAGTTAAAAGAGGAGGACTCGATCACCGACGTTGAAAACGCGGTTTTTGATCTTGAAGTCATGGATTCTCTTTGTTTTCTCTTTGTAAATCAAAGAATTTTCATAGGCATGATCACGAAGTTCATTAAGTTCATTGAGTTGAACTTTTCTATGATCACCTGCAGTTTTGATATCAAAGTTATGTTGCTTAAGGGCCTAGTAGCTTTGTGGCTCTGAGCTCAATGGAGAGCTGACATGCCTTCCCGTACACTAACTTATATAGAGTACACCCGATGGGTGTTTTGTAAGCTATACGGAAGGCCCAAAGTGCGTCATCTAATTTATCCGACCAAGAGGCACGATTTTTGCCCACGGTCCTTTCAAGAATTCGTTTCAAACCACGATTGGATACCTCAACTTGCCCACTTGTTTGTGGGTGATACGCGGTGGAGAGACGATGAGTGACTCCGTATTTAAGCATGACCTTTGCGAATTGGTCATTGATAAGTGTAGAATACACATATCTATTTATGCTTAAAATAACCCAATTAAACCCAAAACAGACCAAAAATAGCAAAAATATGCTTGTATTTGTGTTTTGTGTGTGCAGGTATGGATAAGTCAAAAATCGCAAGAAAACAATCAAAAACGGGCAAGCACGGACACGAGAATCAGAAGAGTACAAAGCCGAAGCCAGAAAAGCCCAAATCCTTAGCCCACTTCTCTTTTATGAAACCACAAGGACCAATCTTGCACCCTCCCAAAGTTATTTATAACTTGAAAAAGAAGAAAAGAAAGAGAGGGGCCAAATGTGCAAACTCCCCAAAGTTCAACAGTTTTAACTGTCTAAAAATAGGCGGGAAGCACATTTACTATTCATCGTCTTCTCCATTTTCACCCCATGGTAAAACAAGGGGGCAAATCAAAATTAAAGGGTGCTTAAGTCAATTCAAGAGGTCTACATCACAAATGAAGGGACAAATCAGTCTTTATCAAAGGATTCATTAACCTTCTCTCAAGAAGAGCCACGTCAACAATGAAAGAAGCACAAATTTATGTGGGTTTTTGTGCTAAAACACTCACAAAACTAGCCACAAACTGTTAACATCAAGGGGGAATGAACACGCTTGGCAGTCTCAGGTGTCCACAAATCAATCCAACGGCCACAAAAGGAGCTCAAATGATTGATTAAATGAATGGCAGAGATTGAAGGTTTGGAGAGCAAGGCAAGAAGGCCTAGAAGCTTCAGCTTGGCACTATAAATAGGCCTCATTCTCACACACACAAGGGGTCGTCTTCTCTTTTTATCTTTCTTTTTAGTAATTTTTAGTTTAATTTCGTAATTTTACTTAAATGTTTTTGTAATCTTCTTTTCTAGTAATGTAATTCAGTTTTCAATTAATGAAATTCAGTTTTAATTTGTCATAAGCTCTTCTTATTTTCAACCTTTAAGCTCTCTTAATAAGCCATTTTGTCTCAATAAGCTAATAAGCTCATATTAAGCTCTTTCAGTCTATAAGCTGAAATAGAGCTGTTTGAATTCAGAATTAATCTTACCTAAACCTTAAATCAGTTAAATCTATTATGGATCTAATTGGATTAGAGCTTTTTGGAAGGGGATCTTAACTTGGAAGAGATCCCAAGGACTTATACTCTAGCTTATTCATAAGCTAGGGAGCTTGTAGCTGCCTTAATTGGTTCCTTTTGTTTAGCTAAAGGATCAAGTAAGTTTCTCTTTTCACTCTTCTCTAATTTCAGTTTAAGTTGCTTAGTTTTAGTTTATATGCTTAATATTGCTTATTTGCTTATTCTCTTTGCTTATTAGTGTTTAAATATCTCTTCTAGTGCTTATTAGTTGTTTGTCCTAATCTGTTTTTGCTTATATAGTTATAGATCATTAGTTATTAATTTCTGTCATAAAAACTCATAAAATCCAAAAATATTAGTTTAAATAGTTTAGATCTTAGATTAAGGCTTATTCAGTTGTTTAATCATGATTGTTAAGTTTGTTTTAAGCTAGTTTTTATCTGGTATTTAGAACTTGTTCACTAGATTTCTCTTAAATAGTTATTTTCGAATCTGCCATAGTCTAAAAGGGGTGTTTGGTTTAGTGCACTCTTGATTTTACACTAGCAGTACTAACCTCAGTTAGTACTGCTGAGCATTTACACTACCAGTACTAACCATAAGTTAGTATTGTTAGTGGTATGTGCTTAAATACACATACCTTTTTCCATTAAAAACGGACTTAAATGACCAAAAACAGACAGAAACTGCCAAAGATATGTTTGTTTTACACTTGTGTTGTGCAGGAAAAGGATATCACACCAAAAGACAGAAAAACAAAGCAAGAATGACAAAAACCAGGGCCACGGAATGGAAAGCTGTAAAGGACAAGCCAAATCAAAGCCAAGACCACCGAAAAGGTCAAAAGTCAAGTCAACTCAACAAATTAACAGTCAAAACCGGAGCCGTAATTGAAGAATACTATTGGATGCAATCTCAACCCATCTGATGGGCCGGGAAAGCCCAATAGTATATTATTGAAGACTGTGAAGACCAAATGGGCCCTCAATCAATGACAACAGCCCATTTGTGTGCAATTAACAGAGACTGTGAAGACTTTGAAGGCCCGATCCTAGCCCTTGTGCAGCCAATCTCAGCCATTATACACACAAAACCCACCTGAACCTTATTGGACCTTAAAAAGCCCAATAACATAAGCCTAAACCTTATTGGGCCCAAATAAACCCAATTGGGCCCAATACACAATCCCAAGCCCAATACACAAACCCTGGCCCAAAAACATTTTTTATAAACCTTAAGGACTTAAACTGTCATTTTAAAAAAAATGTGTTTTATAAAAGAAAAGGGTTTAAACAAAGAGAGGGACTGACTTTGCAATTTTACAAACTTAATTTCCCTTAAAAACACCAAGGGCTGAAACTGCCATGTTCAAAACCTTTTATATCTTTGTTTCAATAAACCACAAGGGCCGTTGTTGCCAATACTTAAACCTGTTTTAACTAAATAAAAAGGACAAAAAGAAATGGAAAGAAAGAAGAGTCCAGGGTCCCTTTTTGCCATCATTCCAAACTTTCAAACCTGCTAGTAACCACTGTTTATCTCCTCAACCAGTTTTCCCGCCTTCACCATTAAACCCCACAAAGTCACAAGATGGCTCTCTCCCTTTTACCCAACCCCACCTTAACCCAGTCCTAACCCTAACCCATTCCCCACTAGCATAACAAACTGTCCATGTTGGCAATCTTTCATACTTCGAGATAAATCAATGGTGGAGTGAGCTTTGAAAGAAGCACAATTAATAATCAATGGCTGTGATTGGATGAAGGGCTTCAAGGCACACAACAAACACACCCAAGTGAAGATAGAAGACTGAGAGACTTCTATAAATTGAAGAAACACAAGCCGAATGAAACCACCTTTTTCCTTTTTTTACTTTAACTTAAGTTTTATTTTTAGCATTGTAATCTAGTATTCAGTCTTTTCTTACATTTCAATTGTAATCTCTTTTATGTCAATGAAAATTTGAAAGTTCTCTTTGAAGTTTTGTTTGTTACTGTCAAAAATTTCAAATTCATATTAAACTCTCTAAACCTGTTAATCTTAGATAAATAGGTGTTAAATTGTTAAACTTTACTCATAATCAAGTTTATCAAGTTTTATTTTAATTTAAATTCAGTTAAATCAGTTTTTTTTACTTTAAAGGGGTGTTTGGCTTAAAGGGCAAAATGGGTCAAACGGGGATGTACATGGGTTTGGAACTCTCAGCCATCTTTGGCTGAGTGTTTCAGTCCATTTAGTTAAGTAAATCAAAAGTGTTTAAGTAAAAACGTGGCATTTGAGTTTTTTCTTTTGATGGGTTCACTTTTCTGCTAAAATAAAAGACATAGGTTAGTGATTAGTTTAAGGTTAGGTTAAGTAGTTATTAGGTTGTTTACTTTGTCTATTTTAGAAGCTAAATGCAGCATACAAGGAGGCTTGCTCTGTCTTTACCATAGTCAAAACCTTGAGGCTGTCAAAATGTCAAGTGTATTTTGTGGAAAAGCCCTTTTACAAGCTGGTTTATCAGCAGGTTTTATTTGTTTTTAAAAGCTCAAATTTTAGAAATAAGTTCTATTCTATGTCCCTTAAATCTGTTCATATTTGGTTTTCTGTCTTAAGCCCTTTTGAGCTTATTTTATAAGCTCAAAAACAGCCTTTAGCCTGCCTTTTGTCTATTGCCCTGGTGCAAAAACAAGCACTACAGCCCCTTTTTCTTTCCTTTTAGCTTAATTAACCTAGGTTTTTATTTCTTTTCCTAGTAGCTTATTAGGTATCCTTTAAGCCCCCAGAGTTGTATGGCTTAATTCTTTTGTCTGTAGCTTAATTCTAGGCTTCAAAGTATGTGTTTTTTTGTTTTTCTTTAAATCTGTGAAATTAGCTTATTTATATTTTAGCTTATCCTAGGGCTTATTTTATTCTAGGGTTAGCTTATCTTAGCCCTATTAGCTTATTCTTATAGCTCAGTTGACTTTTAGCTCATTTGTGTGCCTTGTAGCTTAAAAAGAAAACTAAAAAAGCTTTTAAGCTTATTTAAGTTTCTGTCCATTTAAGCTTTGTTTTCTGACTTATTTAATGGCTTTTAGCCTATGCACCTTTTGTTAAAAATTAATCTCTTAAGCTCCTTTATAAGTTCTCTCTTTTAAGTTTTGCCTGAAAAGCTTTTTGGACTTAATTTGATAAACGGGGTCCCTTTGAGGGACTGAACTTGCAATTTCCCTGTTTATTTGTTAACTGTTAGTATCTTTAGTTAGGTTAGCTTTGCTCAGTTAGTCCTTAGGGGTATTACACTGTTAGTCCCTAACAGTCAACTAGGTTAGTTTATTTAATTTAATTAATTTAATTTAGGGTTTAATTTAATTAGTTTAATTACTCTTAATTGCTACAGTAAAAATTAGGCGTTTTTATATTTTTAGAATTATCAACTTTTTCTTCTGCACTTATATTTTCTGTCTTTGTCGATTTATTTAGTTTTAATTAGTAATTAATATTTAAAAATTCATAAAAAAATACAAAAATTAACAAAAAAAAATATTTTTCTTTTTTAGAAAATTTTCTTTAATCAAATAGTTTGTAGGAAAATTATTAAAACTTATGTAGGGTGATTTTTGCTCAAATTTCAGTTCCGGGCTCGTTTACGAGTCCGGCTTTTTCGTTTCTTACCGTTTTGTTCGCTTTTTAACTCCGATTTTGAAATTTTTTTCATTTTCTTTTAAGTTAGAATATTTTTAATTTATTTAAATTTTAAAATTAATTTTAGGACTTTATTTTTGTAATTTTTAGTTTTAGCTTGTGACTTAATTTCCGGTAGTCTATAATTGCATGTTTAATTTAGTCTATTAGTTTTAATTATTTTAGTTAAGCATTTTTAGCCTAATCATGTTCC
>BQNB010007822.1:44085-92199 GCA_026074375.1 Tanacetum coccineum | reverse complement strand
TATATAATAGATAGATAGTACATTGCATCTAACTTAATAGATGGATATTTACATTGATGAAAATTTACGGGTTGTTATATACTCAAGCAATTGACTATGATTAAATCTTTCTTTTCTACACGCATTAATTATATAAAGATAACTAATTGTCATACAGATGTTAAAAGAAAATGTATATAATTATATAATTATATAATATGTTTCACGAAATATATTTATTAATTATATAATATGTTTCACGAAATATATTTAAACGGTCGTTAGTTTCCGTTAGACGTTTAACTAACTTTATATATCCGTTAAATAAAAAAGAGAAGGGCTTAAAATGTCGAGAATGGAAACCCTTGTCCTCCTCCCAAAAGTGGCAGATTTTGGAGGATTCTAGAAAGGGATTTGTGTGCAAATTATAGTGATAATGATGAGTGTTTAGGATAAGATGGAAGAGTTGTAATAAGCTTAAGATTTGAAGTTTATCTTCAAGGTTTTAGAGTTATCTACAACTAAAGTTGAGGTGTTATTTAAACACCTCATACCTCTTCTCATAAACTCGTCCTATTCACAAAGTCACACACAAAAGAAAATCTTACGACATACAAAAGTAATCCCTGCCTAGCATACTATATATAATATATAGTGCACTGTTTTAATTGTCCTTCTATACCATTCGAATATAATATAAATACTATCTAGTATTCGATTGGTTTAAATGCAAGATCAAGAACACTTGTCGTTTGGTATTCGGTTCAAGAAATAAAAGTAACACTTGGTGTTTGAGAGACGTGAAGTAACGACTAGCATCGTGGCGTACTTGTTCGACGTGTTGTGTGAGCAACCGTAGAGGTGGTAACTTAACCACTTTGTTTCATTAACATTTGATTCTTCAAGATGTTAGGTTTCTATTACCCTTTTGTTTATTTATTGTGTGTTAATCGTATGCATCATACTTGATCCATATCCGCTGCGTACTCGTTGTGTTAATAGTTAACAGTTTATTAAATTTCAACAGTGGCATCACGAGCCAACTCGTTTGGTGTTTTATGGGTTACACATATTAAACACGCTAGGGCTGCATGAAATCTTGTTTTATTTATTGTTTTATTGAAAACTTATGGCAACGACATGCAATCTTTGCCATAAATAATGAATAAACACCTAGAATCAATACTACTGTTACTTGATAATAAGAAGAATAGATTAAAATTAAAAGTTAACTAAGTTGTCATGTTATTCTATTCTTGATTTATCTCGGCCTTTAGACTCACGCAATCATGCTATATGATGGATGTGGCGATCTAGGTACTTTAGCTGAAAACCTAGTGAGAGTCTTTTGGTTCTCCAACTGGGGAAGACTCTTTTGAGAACTCGAGGCATTATATGATTTACTACTTTCAATATAAGAGTCTATCTTCACTTCTGCTCTAATTTTCTGTCTGTTTTAATTGTTTATATGTGATATGTCATGTGATGCTCAATATTTGCAAATAGACTTTATGAAACTCTAAAACGGGCTAAATACTTATAGAGAAATTTGGATTGAACATGTCTAATATTACACACATAAGCATACTCCTTGTGACCAGTTATGTGTTATTTGCAAAATAGGGATTTTTGGACAAATTTAATACGGACATTAAACTATAAAATTTAATTTCTTGTGTAATTTTAGTTTTTTATGTGCGCAATATAGGGTTAAATTGATCTTTAATTTTATCCCGCCCCACTACATGTTTCGGCATATGAGGGAATTATTGGAATTACTTGTGTCTTCGGACGCATGTAGGAGTACAATATAGGGTTTGATCAATTTGTAATTCCACTATATTGGCAACTATAAAACTAATGTTAACAAAAGGGGTTTCTTAACATATAATAGCATCATTAGTCAATTGGAAGTACGACTCACCCATTATGGACAAACTTATAGAGAAGTTTAATGGCGGTGGTGTAAACTAAGGTTCCCCAAAAGATTGTCGGATTTTAATTACGCTTCGCGTTGACCTGTTTATCCGCTTCTTTGTGCGTGCCAAAATGGAGCTACCTCAATAACATTTGACAAAATGATTGTTCTATACAAAAAAGGTTAACAAATCGTTTTCTTTAATTTGTGCACAATTGTTTTGCATGCTTCTTGTAACGATTTTGATCACATTTATGTGTATTACCCTAATGTGAAATTTTATAGTCTATGAACCCAAATGAAAACACGTGCTTTTGGAAATTGACTTATCTGGTTCAGGACTCTGAGGGCCCCTTTCCAACCCATTGGCGAATTTTTTACATTGGGTCCAGTTCCTTTGTCAATTTCGCCGTTTCTTTGGTGCGACTTAAATCGAGTTACCTGGTCAGACCTCGGACCCGAGGCATAAGATGAGACAAAACATGTACATGGCATTACTATATGAGTTACTAAAGTCATGTGTCTCATAAAACTAAGAGTCGCATTTTCAATGCAATTAACGCACGCCACTTACCTCTTGCCCTACGTGTTTACACGTTGGTCAGACCTTCTGTAATAAGTGGGAGGTCAAGAGAGTCGCATTTACAAATAGAATTTAATTGGGTAGTTAATTCTTTTAAGAATTTAATTATCGAAAATACTAAATAGAACTTTCTATGTTCGGATTAATTGTGTTATTGCAACATAATTCGTAAACGAAAGTTTGTTTTCTCAAAAGAGACAAACATAGTCTCTTTTCCTGGTAAGAAGAGTGAGACATACACCTATCTCTTCTCATTGGTTGACAAGAATAAGATAGAGTTATAATTGAATTTCCTCATTTATATTTAAACTCACTTTTAATCTTTCATTGCCCCTTTTCCAGTTTTGAAATCTTGGAAAGATGGAAAATTTTGTGTAACTACAGTACAGTGTGTCTATAGCTACCAAAATAAAAGACATCTTGCATTTTTCATTATGTATGAGTTTAAACTGCAACGAGTCTTCTAGGTAAATTTTCTTAAACTCGATTCATTCCTTATAGTACTAAACACCTTTGTGGCTATGCAGACAGATTAAGGAGGAAATGCATGCTAAATATTCAAGTTAATGAATACATGATGGCTAGTCCCTCATTTACATAAGTAGAACTTCATATACTCTGCGCAATACCTAAGTACATTGCTACTTGTAGGCATTCTAAGAGAGTAGGAAAGTAAATAAATCGCTATTTGCTATCTACTGGTGATGTAACACTTAAAATGTTGACAAATCCAGTGGGAGCTTTGTGTTTTATTAACTGAAAAGACGGTCATGTAATGTTGTCGAATTCAGTGGGAGCTACAGGATTCCTTTCCTTGTGAGTTGCTCATATTATTTCTAGCTTGCTTTGAAATAATATATTACTTTCCAAATATGAACAACCATTGTCTAAAGGAAGATTGCATTTTATTTTATAGATAACACGTTGCCTTTCTGATGTTGCTTTCTAAAACGTTATCTATAGAATAATAATCCATAATTCCTTATTCAACATTATGGTTTGAAATCTACTTGTAATATCTATGACACTATCATATTGTTTAAACAATCGAACGCTTGTCGTATGGTTTGTCTACTTTAGGTAATGTTGTCCCGTACACAAGTGGGAGAAATCCTAAGTGTGTGCAAGGAACAACATATAACAATATGATTAATTGGTTTCTCTTGACCGCAAGGTAAGAAAACTAATAAATCTACTAGGACTTAAACACACAAGATGTTTGCTGCCCTATTACATGTAAAAGTCAAGATATAATATAAAGATACTTCAACTAATTGACTATATGATTTAGTCAAAATAATTATGGTTGATTATACAAATCATGATTATTGTTGGTTCCAATTAAATGGATCTTTTATTAGCTTAGATAAATCTAAACAACTAGATTAGAAACCTTGTGGTGTATATATAAAGACTATGCGGAATTAATCTTTATATACTCAGAAGAAACAATCAAACAATGAACACAGAACTTTCACAAAGCTTTCAATATATTGAACAAACCACAAAACAACTATATGTTTTGCCTTACAATGAAAGACTCTAACTATTATATGAATTGGACGACTATGAAAGTATATGAAAAAGAGATATGTCTAACTATGTCATAGGGTTCCTTTTATACACTAAGGAAAACCCTAATAGGCTTACAAAACGCGTTAGGAGATTATGCAGAGATCATGCATATCTATTCCTAATTTATCTCATACATATCTCATAAGCAGCACTAATATACTAACTAACAGTACTAACTATATACTGACAGTACTAACATTGTACTAACAGTACTAACTATAACTAGCAGTACTAACTATTACTACTAGCAGTATTAAGTCCTTCAGCAGCATTATCTTGTAGAAGCTCTTTAATTCCCAACAATCCTCCCCTAAACTTATGATTTACCTTCAAATCTTAAGTTTCTTGAATTAAAGCTCTTTGATTTTGAGAGGATTCTTTCAAACACTTTAGCTTCCTTTCCTGTTAGCTTTTAAAAATTCTTCATAACTAACTCTGTTCTGCAATCTGAGATTTGATAAACTTTATAAGCTCATGTGCCATAGTACTTTCTTCTTCTGCTTCAATCTTCAAGTTGATCATCTTCTCCAAGATTTCCTTCTTCAGTGGATACTTCTTTTCTACTAACATGTTGATCTGTATTGATGTACCATCTAAGAATAAAGAGTGAACACCACTGTATTCATGCAATTTCCATCTCAGTAACTCCCAATACTGTTGGTTCAACCATATGTCATCTTCTTTATTCGGATCAAATATCATCCTAAGATCTCCCCATAGATCTAAATCATGACCCTCAAGTGGATGATCTTTAAATCTTTCTTGAACCAAGCTGTAGAGTTGACTTAAATCTTGTCTATCAAGTCTTCTTAACAATGCTTGAATATCTCCATGAAAGCTTGAACTTCCATCTGCTCTTGTAATCTTGCAGACTTCAGAATCTTTTGCTTCTGTCATTCCCAGCAAGATATATTCCCAATTTACAATATTATGATTGTCGTAAAACTCCAAATTTGTCATTTTGATAAATGAAAAGTTGATTAATAATCTAGAATTTTATGAGAAGTGTAAAAGAGTTTATATTCACTGACTGTAAAAGATTTAAGCTTATCTTGAAGATTCATATAAGCTAGAAGCTTATCTTGAAGATTCTTATAAGCTAGAAGCTTATCTTGAAGATTCTTATAAGCTAGAAGCTTATCTTAAAGATTCTTATAAGCTAGGTTGTTTGCAGAAATATCTCAACGGCTCTTAAATTAATCTTGTTATGGCTTAAACAGTACTAAGGTTTTCTCCTTTGTATTTGTCTATTCCGCTATACAATTTGATATGATCTATTTAATTCTAACAACTACAATCCTAGGCCTGAATTAAGGATTATAACATGTCTCGCGTTGTCGATTTTTTAGTTAGATTGCAAATTCACCTCTGCTCATGAGGAAGATTTTGTAATCACACACTCTATATAGGTGTTCTTCAGAGATCTTAATTGTTGTTGACGAATTTAATGTTTTACATTAACTCTTCAGTTCATTATCGATTACTTTTTGGGTGAGGACGGTTGTGTACATCAAAAGGTTATGAGTTTTAATGAATTAGTCTTTTAATCTTGGTACTAAAGATAACTGAATCTAAGTGTGGATTGGATCTTTTTATGCATCTGTCTTGGTAGCAGTAGAAGTTGTTACTGATCAAGTTCATCACAATATGATTTTGATAGTAAATTAAGTATATACTTCTGAGTAACTAATGACTCAAGTGGGAGCACTATGTATTTTCCTTAAAATTCAAATGTTTGAATGCATCATTCCATCTAAGTAGATGTTAATCCTTGAGGCTTCGCTGGAATGAACGTCACTTGGGAATTTAGAAATGTAAACACAAAACCTTTGGAATAAAATAAACTGAGTTTCAGAGTTTCTGTAGAGATTAGTCACTGAAATATGCGGAATATTTAAGTTCCTAAAACAATGCTACACTCATTTAATATCATTAATAAGAAGTCTTAGAAATGTTAGATTTCACTTGAGTATAATAAAGAATAAATGACTATGGATGGCAAACCCTTTGTGTTTTTTAACACTATGGATTCCATTATGTATAATCTTTATATTGATGTATAACATGGTTGTTACTTTTGCAAAAGAAGACCAAGATGAACGCTAACAACAACGTATCTAATTGAGATGTGTTTAGATGACTGATATAAAACGTGGTATAGTGGATTGAGAAGTGATTTAGATGAATTGTTGTAACAATATTTTTTTATGAATACTACATAACGGCATAGTGTTGTTTGGGTACGACATAAAGATGTAGGAAGAATAATCAATTTTTCTTTTTTAAGGTTTATAGAGATAATAATTGGATTTATCATATTTATGATAAAGAAATCATGCTAAATGGATATGATCGACCTACAGACGTAAGACGTAAGATTGCAAATACACATTATAAAGTAATGAGAATATCTCTCTTTCATCATTTAGAAAATGTAAAGATGACTGTCTAAGATAGGTTTGTTGTTGACTTACAAATAACAACCACTAAACGGCTTACACTGTCATCTTTTTAATAAGTAATTTTCTTGCATTTGTATGCAATTATACCCCATAACGACACGTCATCCATAGCGTTCAAATCTCATTTCACAAATTTGTTGAATTTGAACAAGTAATTCGGAAAAGTTTAACTCATATAACTATTTAGCATGCATCTTGTAAAGATAAAGTCGAGAAATGTGGATGACCTTGGACGTCACTTGCATAACTCTGTTTTATGCGAATATCTGTTTTATAGTATTTGGATAATTGGGATAGTCAAGGACAATTTATACTTTCTGATGATATGAAGATAGTGGGTATTTGTTAATTCAATACATATAATTAATTGTTATCTTGTATTTGCTGTGTAGTCCCTTGAATTATTTTAATTATTTTTAAACATGTCCATTCATTATCGGTTTACAATATGGGAGATCATTGTTACTTACGAAATGTGAGTGATGGTGATATTCTTTTAAAATATATTGGGGATGCGTTCTCTCTGCCACAAACTCTCATACTTTGTTATATTCACAAGGGTGGCATATTGGAAGACATTATACGCTTACTCCAATCAAACACACAAAAACTTTCGTTAGTTATATTTTTACTAATGTAGTGTTTGGAGATCCAGTAGTCCTTCTGCATAGTAGTGTGATAGTATTGTATTGTAAAATATCAAAAATAGATCGGTGTAGTTAAGTCATCTTAGACTTTAAGATACATACATAGTTATCCCATTTCCAGTATGTGTGGATATCACTTTTTAATTCTAAGTCAAACGCTAACCTGAAAATGATAGTTATAAAGGCTATTATTAGAAGTGATGTGAAGCAGCATTCACAACACTTGTATTCAACAAAGAATTTGTTCCTCCACTTGATGTGCAGTATGATACCATGATTTGGTCCGCTACCTCCTTCGCGTAGTGTAATCTTCGCTGTGAGACAATGTATATTACATATTCCGTCGGTCGCACACACCAAAGAGGTAATGTGCAGTTGATAATGTGGTGAGTTGTATTACTCAATTTGGTTTTATTCTTTTTTTGAGATGTCTTAAATTTTATGAAAATACTAATATGGACATATGAGTTAGTGAATCCATGTCAATCCGTGTTTATACAATTCACGGTTTTATCTGATATAGTGTTCTCTAATAAGGAATTGCTAAACAGGGTTATGTATTCTAATAGCCTTTAAAGAGATCATCATACTGCGCGCTTTTTCATGTCTTTCTGTACGAAATAAGTCATGTTACGTGTGTGGTGAGGAAAGCGCTTGATCTCGGGACATATATTGTTTATTGATATTAATATTTATTAATATTTATGTTAATATATATATATATATTTATTTTTATTTTTTACATAAAGTTGGATGGGAGTCTAGACACTAGTTGTGCTCCCACCCCTTTTTGAATACAAAAACTCACTCTATGAAAAATAAATTCGCCACTTTTAACATTATTGGAGTGACTAATAGAAATAGACTTGATACGTAAAAGTGTGTCCAAAGCATCCTTATCAAATTCCCCAAACGTAGAGAAAGCAAATGGGATGAACTTGTATCCGTTGTCCTCACATATTGACGCATACTTCTTCTTTTTCTTTTCCACAGCATTCAGCAAGGCTACCGCAGGGGCCCAGGATTTCGCTCCCATACCAGCAAAGGGAGAGATACCAGTCACGTCCAAACAAGCATCTTTACCTTGGAGCCAATTAAATAGTAAAAGATCTGCCGGTCGTAGGTCCTTCCCGTCCCCTGAGCGGAAACCCATTGGAGCCTCTTTACGCACCATGATCCCGACTTTGGAACATATGTCAACAAGAATATCACGCACCAGATTATGCCTGAACTTCACACCCACCTCACTAGAACAGTGAACCGCGTGGTCTCCCCATTTGTCCATCCGATGCACATTACAACTCGGGCAAACACTTCCTTCAGAAAACATAGGTATTGTAAGCCTATAACACAACACAGAACGAAATTGACGATGGTTCATCTTCTGTCCCAGGCCGTCGATAGGGATGGTGAGAAGAAAATCCTGCGCGTGTGGGGCCCGAATGCAACTGAGAATAGCCACCTGTCGTGGACTTAGAGCATATCTAGATATAAGGTCCTTCTTTAAAAATATTCTGTGAACCAAACGCCCCCTTGGTGTTTGAGAGACGTGAAGTAACGACTAGCATCGTGGCGTACTTGTTCGACGTGTTGTGTGAGCAACCGTAGAGGTGGTAACTTAACCACTTTGTTTCATTAACATTTGATTCTTCAAGAGGTTAGGTTTCTATTACCCTTTGTTTATTTATTGTGTGTTAATCGTATGCACCATACTTGATCCATATTCGTTGCGTACTCGTAGTGTTAATGGTTAACAGTTTATTAAATTCCAACACTCTTGATCTTTAATGTCTCCCTGGTAATTTGTAACCAAAAGGTAACAATCACGACGCGTTGCAAAAGTAGTTTTAGTTTACCATAATTTACGTACATGTAAGATGATGGCCCCTTTGTCTTGAAGATCTTAGAAGACAAACTCGGTGACGATTTTGATAAAATGCAGGCAGTTTGACCTGTGTCTAGGTTTGCATGCGCAATGAAATGCCCAATTCAATTAATCCTGATGCACCAATTATGAGAACGTGACCATCTGTTGCCTCGACCATTTTCTTTTTTTTCAATAACTGAAGGTAAAGAGCTAGCTGGTAATGTGGGCGCGGTTGATGAATCAAGTGAGTTATATAGATGTCAAAATTTACAAATAACCTTTAAAAACTTAACTATCATTGACTAAAGGTGTGTTTGTTTCATTAAAATGTTTAGGTCTGAATCTGACTACCACCTTAAATTGGTAAGAGATAGCTATAAAGTTTGAATTTAAACGAAATAATGTTGTTTGTTTTTTTATAATTGTATGAATGTTTTAAATGTCTATTTTTTAATTTATATATTAAAAAAATCGCAATATAATGCATAAATAACTTGTGTAAAGATGATACAAAACATATTTTTCAAAATTTAACACGGTTAATAAACTATTAAATTAAATATAGTTTGTTATTCAAATGAGGTGGATTAGAACCCGTGCGTTGCGACGGGGGCTAATTTACTACCGAGGCGTGTAGGTAAACTGTCTTTTTGTATAAACTATATGTATACAAAGGTTAAGTAGTTTAACACATTGAGATTTACAAACAGTATTAGTAACTCTGCAATTGCTCCACCCTTGCTTAAAAAGTGATGCAGAAATATAAATATGTGCACAATCCTCTCTAATTGGTTCCCCGTCAGCAGACACTGTGAAAGCAGAAACATGTTGAGTTGTGGAGGCTTATATTGTTGGGTGCAAACCCAATCCCACATCGGTTGAATGAGTAAAGTGGATTAGGGACTCACACTTATAAATACCTCTTATATGTAATTGTAAATCGGTGTGCTTATATTAATACGTGTGTGTATGTATTAGGGTTAGTAACCCGTGTAGGTTGCACGGAGCCCGAGCAGTTTAGCTCAAAGCCTAATAATATTCTCCCTCGTTCAAGAGTGGACTGACCACGATCACCTAGATCGTGGGAACCACTATAAATTCATGTGTCGTATCGTTCTTATGTTTCTTATGATCTTATAGCTTCTAATTATGCATTGTTTATTGTAAGGTGGTGGTTACACGAGGTGCTCGTGTGTTTAACTGTGTATGCTTATAGTTGTCTTGTTTGGGCTCACATTAAGTGGTAACTCAGTCGGAGGTTATCGGAGCTTGCGTAGGTCTGTGTTGGGATCGATTTTCCCTAACTAGTAGTATCAGGGCCACGTTCGAGTACGATGGGATTCTCTGGTTAGGCTACGAAAGTCTAGCGAAGGCTGCGCAGGCTTTACGGAGGCTCTACTAGTCAGTTTGTCATGGAGGCAGACTAAGGATTACTTGGTAATCATTGTAGGCTAGGTTATAGAATGTTAACGTCATGGAAGAACAATTAGAACGTCGCGTATTTGGAATTGTTTACAATAACAACATAATAGTAGCCTGTGAGGCTGTGACTACGAAGTTTTTTTTGGAGGCTCCAGTCATGAAGCCTTTGGAGGTTGCGATTAGAAGCCATTGAAGGTTGTGATCAGAAGCCTTTGGAGGCTGCGATCACGAAGCTTGATGTGCAGGTTATTATATATGGTTATGAAAATGCAAAGGGTTATTGTGGAGATGAATATTGGCAATCTTGGTTTGGGTTTTGTTTGTATCATTCCTTGTGGTCCCGTGCGTGGAAATGATAAAGAACTACAAGTCTTCTCGCTCTTGGAAGATGGTGGAGGCAGTTGTAAAAATTCTTATTACGAGTATTAGGGACGTGGTCCTCAAGACTATCTCTGTTTAATGTTTGGATCCTGAAGATTTGGAGGCTTCGTCATGATCTCAAAGGGGAACGTAACCTTTGTAAGGAGTTGGATGACGAAGGGTACCATGTAGGCTTTGGTTGATCAGATGTGACAGGTGGTTTGAGGTGGTTAGATTATTAATCACATGGTTTAAATCGGGAGTCCTTGTACTGGGTCATAATTTATTCCGGTGGCAGAATGATTCCTGTAATGGAATGGTCGGTCAGGAATCTAACAGAAGGTGTTGATTAGGAGGCTGAAAGGTTAAACGCTATCAGCAAGAGGCTCAGTGTGAGGCTCTATAAAAGGCTCGGTGAGAGGCTTTGTAAGAGATTCAGTGGGAAGCTCTTTAGGAGGGTCTGAGAGTAGATGTATGCTCAGCGAGCAGGAATCCCTGAATAGTCAACATAGGAACTTCGAGTGTTAGATTTAGTAAGTCCTGACGTGCTTTCGTTTATTGTTAAGAGTGCGGGATCTGGTACATGTTTGGAACCGAGGGAAGATTCGAAGCTAGTGGGAGCTTTGAAACCAGTAGGAGCTTTGTAGATAGATTGTCAATCTCTGTTACAGATCTGGTAAGCTTTGGATACACTAGGGCGTTCGAGCCTTCATATACATACTCTCCAATGGCAAGTTATCTTGCAACTGACCAGTGATAGTGAACTGGAATTTTCTCATGGAGCCGCGATTTACGATTGACAAATTAGAGTATCCGTACGGTGGGAGCAGGCTATGGTTGAGATGAGTAAACTGAGGGAAAATCAGACGTGGTTTTTGGGTCAGGTTACCAACAGGAAATCAAAGGTTAAAAGGTGGATGTTCAAGGGTGTGAAGGCGTTCTCACATGTTAACTTTGATGAGTACTGTCACACCCCGACAATGGCGGAAACACGAGGCGTGGCGAAGGATTGATCGTCATAACATAAAGCGTCAATATAGAGAAAACTAATATGCATTAAAACAAGTGTTACAACATCCTCCGACAACAAGTATGGAACTTGTGTCAAAACAGGTTGAACCACATCACATAGTCTGAAATTTGTTACAATCAACACCTCACAACATGAGGGATGCAAGTCTAAAGGAAGCCAAAAGCTAAACTAAATGCGAAGTTTCCAAATGCAAATCTTTCAAGATAAGATCCATGAAGGATGCTCTTAAGTCTGCTAAAGCCCGCTACCTTGATCTCACTTACCATTCACGATACCTGAAAATGATACTCGAAAGGGTCAACATTACGTTGGTGAGCTCGTAGGTTTAGGAAAACCCAGTTGTTGTGCCAGAATATAAGAGTGGATAGTTTGTGCATTATGAAAGTAGAATGCATATAACAGTATTTAAATTATCAACCCATTAATACATCAACACATCATACCAGGGTATCCTAACCCCAAATCAACAATCAATAATTATCCCGCGCGCTAATAGTTCTCCGAACCTATCGCCTACCAGCTGGAGCTACACAGTCGGCTAAATAGTGTGATGCTGAAATTCCTAGTGGAACTTCGCCTAAATAGATTTCATAGCATTTATAAAGCATTTATATAGTGTTCACATAGCATTCATACATGCAAACATAGGCGCATAGCATTGTCTAAATAGAAATAAAAGGTTTTTGCACAATATGTAAAAGTAGTTGAAAAAGGTTTTGAGTATCATTTTCCCCCAACAGAAAAGAGTTTAAAAATGGGGCTACGAGAACTCACCTTAAGCAAAGTGAAATGTAGCTGAGGATATGATCAGACAATTGTGTGCAACGGCGTCCAGACTCGACCTAATCCAGATAATTATCCGTTTTAGAAAAATGTGTTTTTAAGAGTATGATTAGGGTTGATGCATAGTGGTTAAAATGTGCGTTGTACGGTCACTCTTAGTTGCGTGATGGTTGGTAAATAAGACTCGAAAAAAGATATATCAAAGTAGGTATGTTAGATAATAATATACTTATAGTATTTAGGAAATTAGACGAGAGAGATAATAAGACTTAGATAATAGTTATTAATAAATATGTTCCGGTAATCAATTCGGTAGTTCTAAGTTACTTAGTTTAATTGTATTAACTATGAAAAGTGACACGTTTTATTATGCTAAATTATTTATAAAAGTTTTATAATTTATAAAATTATAAAATATATTTTCGTTTTTTAGTCGGTTTATAAAAATAATAATATTTTATTTATTTCGTCCTTTTGTCGGATTTTAAGAAATTAAATTTTTTTGTAAAATATTCTAAGTATAATATTTTTATGAAATTTCGGCATGACCCGTTCATTTATAAGACGTTTCCAAGGTTTTAATCCTCATTTTTCAAATAATTTCCCTTAAGTAATTCAATTCCGACAAACGACCAAAATCCACATTTCGAGTTAATTATAAAGACGCATTTCCTCAAATGACTATTCGACTATCCCAATATATATATAAGTACAAATCGTTATCAAAAGTCCGTTTTTATTTTCCAAAACGACTAGTTTTCGCTTATTGGGCCTTGAGGCCCATTAGTAGTCCATAATATCGTTTAATAGTTTTAAAAATCCATTTTAGGCCCATTTTTAAGCCCATTAAGAAAATAAGTCCAACAAATAATCCACAAAAGAAGCCAAGGCTTCACGGACCAAAACTAAGCCATGGTTTGGGCTTAGCTTATTGGGTCGTGGCCTTTTAAGCCCATAATAAGCTATCTGTAGCTTATTATTAAGCCGTTAAGCTACGCGAGTTCTCAAATATCAAAATAAGCTATAACTAAAAGCCATAAAAATAAGTCGGACCACAATAAGGTTCACAATAAGCCACGGCTTATTGGGCCTTATTGGGTCGTGAGTTTTATAAGCCCAAAACAAGTTGTGCTAGTTTCGAAAATACGCAAATAAACTATAGGTACTTTTAGTTACCAAAATAAGTCACAAAAATAAGCTACAAAAATATGACGAAAGAGGTAAATGACCAAAAGAAATCCCTTGGTCTCCTCTTTTCATGCCGTGAGCAATAAGCTCCCAAAAACCAAACATAAAGCTTATTTAATAAGCTAATAAGTCAGTAGTTATTCTAATTCGCAAAATAAGCTACCATAGTAAGCTATAAAAATATGACAAGTATAGTTAATAACCAAAAATCATTTTTCCTTTGTTCCCTTTTCAAGCCGAAAATAAATAAGCCACAAATAAGCTATACAAAGCTTTTAAATAAGCTAGGTAAGTATTAAGCGATATAGTATATAAATGTTATT
The DNA here is from genome assembly GCA_026074375.1 of Tanacetum coccineum. NCBI lineage: Eukaryota > Viridiplantae > Streptophyta > Magnoliopsida > Asterales > Asteraceae > Tanacetum > Tanacetum coccineum. The sequence continues at coordinate 78,059 of BQNB010007822.1, read as the reverse complement.
CAACCATCACGTCCAAAATAATAAAATGGTCTTTCTTTGCCCCTTTGTACCCACGTTCGAACCAAACAAAAGCCCCTGATATTTTTTTTCAAAACTTTAGCTTTCGATTTTTAGAAAATAAGTCGTACAACCAACATCTATGCATCATAAAACATTAGAAAGTACAAAAATATTTGAGAAATAGATGACTTACAAAGAGGGTTTTGAAAATGAGATTAAGCACTAAACCGACAACCCAAACGTTGTTTTAATGAACTCACGCCTATTGGAATCAACCCAGAAATACTCAAACTCTCATGTTTTTTATCAAAGTTGAAAAAATATGGGTTTGTGTATGTGTTTGAAATTGGACGAGCAAAGAGAGAAGAGAAAAATAAAAAAACTAAAGTGTGTGTGAAATAATGAATGAATGTGTGCATTTGAAAAGATATAAGACAAATGACTAGTACTACCATGGAACCAACAAGCTAAAAAATGCCTTCTTGCTCCCTTGTGGGGCTCGAACCGGCTAGCACCTCTAGGAGGGATCCTAGGTGCGTTTTAGCTTTTGTCGGGTTACCAAATGATCAAATCTCGTGATTTAAAATGTGACCCCAAGTTTCCTAGTATTTTTAATGAATGTAAAAATGTTTTTCCATGAACTTTGACTATTTACACTATAGGTTTTAGGTTTAATTTGACTTAGATTTGATACGGACATTAATGGACGTGTCAGGACGCGTTGCTTGAGATTTTAAGCTGTTTGCGGGAAAATCTCTCGGAGATTAATCAAATACAAATAAAATCATCTACAATGAGATAATTAAAGAGCATAATAGTACTAACGATTAAATAGATAATAAACTGATTACTGAAAATTCCGAAAATTAATCTAACCGAAATAGAAAATGATGAAAGTCAAAGGACTAAAATAGAACATTATAAGCTAGAAAATCCGCAAGGGTTACATCCCACCCCTTTAAAAGAAATTTCGCCTCGAAATTTAACTATCACTAGCACTAAAGAGATGAGGGTATTTGAGTTTCATCTGATCCTCACGTTCCCAAGTAAATTCAGGACCTCGTTTCGAATTCCATCAAACCTTAACGATAGGAATCCTACTCTGCTTCAGTTTCTTGAACTCTCGTTCTAAGATTTCCACTGGCTCTTCCACAAAGTTCTACTTAGCATCCACTTGGATTTCTTCTAAAGGCACATGCAGGGTTTGGTCAGCCAAACACTTCTCGAGGTTCAACACGTGAAACGTGTCATGAACACCGTTTAGCTCCTCAAGTAATCTTAGTCTATAGGCTACTGGACCGATCCTCTCAGTGATCTCAAATGGTCCAACAAACCTAGGTGCTAACTTGCCCTTCTTCCTAAAGCGTACCATACCTTTCCAAGGTGCACTTTGAGTAGAACATGATCACCTACACGAAATTCTAAGGGTTTCCTTCTCCTATCTACATAGCTTTTTTGACGATAACATGCAGCCTTAAGCCTATCCTTGATCTGTGAGACCTTCTCAGTGGTCTCTTGCATAATCTCAGGCCCTATTAATTATCCTTCTCTAACTTCTACCCATAGGATGGGTGAATGGCACTTTCTATCATAAAGTGCTTCAAACGGTGCACATCTCACACTAGAGTGATAACTTTTATTATAGGAAAACTCGACTAATGGAAGATGAATGTCCCAACTTCCCCTGAAGCCCATGACGCATGCTCTAAGCATGTCTTCCAAGGTTTAGATTGTACACTCACTTTGACCATCGATCTGTGGATGGTAAGCCGTACTCATGTCTAACCTAGTTCCTAATGCCTCCTGCATTGACTGCCAAAACCTTGATGTAAAGTGACTATCATGATCGGATATGATCGAGATTGGTATACCATGCCTCGCTATGATTCCATTGAGGTAGAGTCTAGCTAGTCTATCCATCTTATAGTATTTACGCATAGGTAGAAAATGAACAGACTTAGTCAATCGGTCAACGATGACCCATATTGCATCATGCCCACTATTGGTCCTTGGTAATTTTGTGACAAAATCCATGGCTATTCTCTCCCATTTCCACTCAGGAATCTCAGGTTGCTACAGCAAGTCGGATGGTCGTTGATGCTAAGTCTTCAAACAAGTCAAGCACTTACTAACGTACAAGTCTGTATTTTTCTTCATTCCTAGCCACCAATACATATCTCTAAGGTCATAGTACATCTTATCAGCTCCTGGATGTACTGAGTACTTTGACTTATGGGCTTCACCCCTTATCAGGGTTCTCACATCACCCATCAAAGGGACCCATATTCGATCTAGATAGTACCATGCTTCATCACTCCTACGCTCCATCTGTTTGTCTAGCCCTCGCAGCATTTCTGCTGGTGCATCAACAACCTCAGATGCTTCATTCTGAGTCGCTAGTATCATATCCTTGATACTCGACTGAATGGTTATGTTCATTGCTCGAACTCTCTTAGGCTTAATCCTCTCCTTTTTGCTTAGTACATTGGCTACTATGTTTGCCTTACCTGGATGATAGCGAATCTCGCAGTCATAGTCGCTGAATAGCTCTATCTAACGACGCTGACGCATATTCAGTTCCTTCTGATTAAAGATGTGTTGAAGACTCTTGTGGTAGGTGTATATGATGCTCTTTGTCCCGTACAGGTAATGTCTCCAGATCTTAAGGGCAAATACAACTGCACCTAATTCCAAATCATGGGTAGTGTAATTCTTCTCGTGTATCTTTAATTGTCTAGAGGCATATGCGATCACCTTTTGATAACATCAAATAGTTTATACTTTTTAGTATCAAATTCCCTATGAAAATTCTATTAAAATGTTATAAATGTCTAAAAACACTACTTAATCACTTATATTTATTTTTCAGGTACAATTTGAGCATTTGGGCAAAAGACGCGGGATTTGGACATGGAAGACATGCATGTGTTGCTGAATTCAAAAAACCAAGGCCAGTTACGGCGTAACACCCCCAACATGGTTACGCCGTAACATATATTTACAAAGAGCTGAGTCATCACCACCTTTACGTTGTAAAGCCTCGTTATCCTTACGCCGTAACAATTCAAACTTGAAGAGATGATGTATCCTACTCAGCATTACGGCGTAACGCCCACTATCTGGTTACGCCGTAACATAAATTAAGCTTGAAGAATTGAAGTACACGTATGTAAGGTTACGGCGTAACCTCTTCATAACTGTTACGCCGTAACGGGTTCGAATAGTATAAATAAAGCCCTAATCCGGCTTCATTTTCATCACTCACTCCACCACTTCATTTCACAGCAGCAAAGAGGTGACCAATACCTCTGGAAGACGAAGCATTCCACCAGAAGTCCAAGGGAGGATCACTTTACATTACTAAGCATTAATCATTTGTAGCGTACTCTTTGTAAGGATTATGGTTATTCAATCAATGAAATCATTTATGTCTTATATTGCTGTTGCTATGAGTGGCTAAGCACCTTAATTGCTGGCCTAACCATGAATTCATTATTGTTATGATCTATGTTTTCCTGTTTAATGAGAGTTTCATTGGATATCCTTATAGCCTTTCATAGATCCCTGTATTTTGGTAGTGTAGAGGGTGATTTGGATCTTGTTAATCCTAATAGTAATTAACCATTTTGAACATGGGATTAGCAGGGTACTAGGATAGTTTGGCACCTATCCCTAGTTTAGGAATTGACCATTTTACCGTATTTATCACATTAAACACTTAAAAATGCAGGAACTCTTTTAGAGAGGGTTAGTAACCTTTAGGTTACTGAATTGGTCTTAAGGATAGTTGGGATTTAACCACTACGAGCTTGGATACCCTGCCTGTGTGATCATAGGGGATTTTGGGATCGCAAAGTTAGTATAGGATTGACCTTAGTGACCAACGATTGTTGTATCCATGAAGTAATACCCCAGATTAGCTTCCGTTGCTATATGTAAAAATGGGGGTGTTACATAATAATAAAATGGTTAGGCTAGCACGCCTTTCTCCTTATTGTCTTCAACTCATTTACTTTTTTGCATTTATTTTCTTAGTAATTTAAATCAACTCAAAACCATTTTCTAAACGTGACATAATCAAATTAAAACTTGTAAACCTTAGCTCTTGGGACGACCTCGGATTTACCAACTACTGCACTATATAACGTCCGGGTACTCTGCCCGTTAGTGCGTGTAACGATAGACGAGATTTATAAATTTAAAACTTGGCAATTAAATATTTAAAAGAATTTACGCATCAAGTTTTTGGCGCCGTTGTCGGGGAGCTAAAATTAGTTGTAGTTTGATTACTTATATTTTGTTACTAATTCTTATTACCAAGCATCTCAGGAATCATAATGGCTGAGGGAGAAATCGATAACCTCACCATGGAGCAATACCTTGCGCTGTCGCGAGGAAACCATGCACCGGGTGTGGTTAAACCCGAAATAGAAGGAAATGTAAATTTCGAGATCAAGAGTCAATTCATGCGAGAATTGAGGGAAGACACCTTTTCCGAAAACAAAAATGACGATGCTCATGAGCATGAAGAGTGAGTTTTAGACATCGTTATCTTATTCAATATTCCTGAAGTATCACACGATGCTGTCATGTTACGCGTCTTCCCCATTACACTTACTGGAGCCGCTAAGCGATGGGTGGATCGACTTTCACCAAGAACCGTTGATTCATGGGATCTCCTTAAAAAGGCCTTTATCTAAAGGTATTGCCCATCGTCCAAAACCGCTAAGCAACTTGAAGAAATCTGAAACTTCAAGCAAGAAGGTGACGAAACATTATACCAAGCTTGGGAACGGTATAATGATCTGTTTTATAAATGCCCAACTCACGACATCAACAGCCATCAAAAGTAAATATCTTTTACAATGGTCTAGGATCTATGAACTGTCAATTGCTTGATTCTTAGGGTCCGATTTCGGGCATGACACATGCTCAAGCATTAACGGCAATCTAGACTATGACTGACCACTCCCAAAAATGGCATGATGGTTCATCCAACAAAAATGTTGATAATAGTAGTAATGCTGGTAGAGTTACTGCTATTGTAAACAAACTAGAAAACCTCGGTAGAGACATGAAAAATATAAAGGAAAACGTACATGCTATTCAAGTATAATGTCAAAATTATGGAGGAGCTTATCTTGACAAAGACTGCCCTCTCAGTGAAGAAGTAAAAAGCATCAAAAAGGCTAAATATGGAGAGTTTGGACCTTCCCAGTCTTTTGGTAATAGATCTAAGTACCGTGTAGGCCCACCTGGATATTACACATGCGTTGACAATCGCCCACCATTTAGAGAAAAGAGGCCAAGCTTAGAGGAACTTATAAATAAACACCTAGAGGAGTCATCACGAAGAAGAGCTGAAATGGAAGAATTGGTAAAGAAACTGCAAGAGAATGCAGAGATTAATACTCGGAATCAAAGTGCTTCTCTCAAAAATCTGGAAACTCAAATTGAGTAGCTGACAAAAGAATTTCATACAAAAACAGCCGGTGAAGTTAACAGTTCACCTGACCAATGCAAGTCAGTTTACACCAACAAAGAGGCACCACTCAACAACGCATCTCCCAAAGTATCTTTTGTTTGCACTAAGTATAGTCAAAATAAAGGTACATCATCACGAGTCCTGCCATGCCAATTGCCACCAAAAGAATCGAATCCTGGAAATTTCACTCTTTCTTGCACTATTGGAATTTTAAATTTTTATGCCATAGCAGACTTGGGTGCGAGTGTTAACGTCATACCCAAATCCATGTTTGAACACCTAAAACTAGCTGGACTTACTAACACCGACATGCTAGTTGAAATGGCGGATACGACTAAAAGAACCCCAATAGGAATAGTTGAAAACGTGCTCGTCAAAGATCACAAGTATTTTATCCCCCTCAGAGATATACTGGTAATGAGATATGCGTTAAATACCCGTAATGAAACCAAGATTTCAGGGAAGGCACTTCCTACAACTATCCATCCAGAATATATGTCTTTAAATAAAGAAATCTCTTTGGGAATTAGAAGAAGAATAGGGTAAGCTTTCGATATCAATAAATAAGAAGACTCATAATTTCAAAACCCCCATAGGAGAGATTTATATGATAAACTCAACGTCTGATAATGAGTATACCTCTCACACTTTGTTAGATGCTTCATCTAGGTTTGAGGGAATCAGCGACTTGCATAATGAGAACAATTATGAGCGAGGACGAAGTTACAAGAAGCCAAGAAAACTTAAATTTGATATAAACCTCCCTAACACACACTTTTGTAAACCTGTTAAACAAATTCTGAATGGAGAACTTAAATTTTGGCCGACATGTGACCCAAACATAAAAGAGTGTAATGGAGGCCTTTAAATTTATGGAATGGATGAAGAATGAGCTCTAAAAAAGTAGTACTATTACCCTGATGATGATAGGAGAAGAATAAACAGGGACAGTTTATCATTTCCTGATATCCTCTTAGTAAAATACGGAGAAACCCAAGAGAAAGAATTAATTTGGGATGATAGGTTTGAGGAATGGCGCAACAACAATCCAAGCCCAGACACTCCCACTTCAAGGTTTACCACGGTCCAGGAGAACCTCAATCCTAAACCTAAAGACTATCCTTTCAAGGATTGGCTATTGACAAAGGTAGGACACACAGATGTAAGCGAACCTGTAAAGAAAACACTATTAAAAAAATGGCTCCTCGATTGCTTTAAAAAAGAGTTGATCAAAGATCCACGATCCAGGAGTTTTGACGACTATAAGTGGATGTTCAATTTAGAAATTTACCAATTAGCTGACAAGTATGAATTAGGGATAGGAAAGAAAGGCCATATGCTTGATGACATATGGGAAAATTGCAAGAAAGTGCAAGGGGATAATACCTGTTGGTGGCATGATAAAAAATCAGAAGAGGAGGAAAGGCGACAACGTTTAAATACAACAGAAAGTATGACCTATCCCAATGGTCTCGTAGAAACTTTCAAATAAAAAGATACTCGTTTGACACTCGGCCAAAATTTCATTTGTGTCACTAAAGAATTAATGGATGCCTTACCATTGGGAATAGAAAACGGGTCGAGATTCAGGGATATGAACCCTAAGGAAGAGACAGTGTAAATGGAAGTAAACATTTTGAGTCTAACCTAACTTAAATACTTGGTAATGAAACAAAACTAATTGTTGGAGACAACCCTCTTTTATTTTCTCCTGCATTTTAGTTTGGTTTTGGTTGGTTTCTCATTATGAGGAATGGAATTTGAGTCTCCTTGACCTCGTTTTTCATGTGGTATTAAGGTTTCTGTCAGGGCGTAACCATATTAGTTATGCCATAACAAATACCATTACGGCGTAATGTCCTGCATTAGTTACGCCGTAACCTTTTTGTTTAAATTTCCAAATTTTTAAAAAACCACATGTTTTCGTTATAACCAATTCCACGGTTACACCGTAAAACCTTTTCTGAAAACTAAAATAAGTTTGAAAACCTTTTTCAAAAACCGTGTATAAAGTAATAATGTAAGTGTGCAATTTGCCAATTTTGTTTAAGTCCAAATCTGTCAAGTCTAAGTTTTAAAGTTCAAAATCCCCTTTTCATTTACAAAACTAGGTAAGCTAAAGTAGGATTTAGGTTTTGATTTTTCTTGCACAATTAGATAGTAACATAATCTTGTTCTGTTTCAGCTTTTTAGAGTATTTAAACTTCTTTTTCTAGCTTAAACTTTAGGCTGCTAAAGCCACTTTTATTTTTAAGAAAGCAACAATCAGCAGCTACTGAGTATCTCTACCTTTTTCATTTGCCTTTTTCTTAGTTAAGCTGTGTTTCAAACTTCCTTTTCTTTGCTGACATTTTTAGCTTATTGGTCAATCTTTAAGGGCATATAAGCCTTATGCCCATAAGGATCCATTAAGCTATTCAAATTTAAGCCCTAAAGTGCTCCCATAGGCTGTTTTGACATAAGTTTTCCCAAAAATGCTTATTGATTTTCAGTGATTTTCAATTTGATTTCTTTGCTTTTCTTTGATCACAAGTGCTTATTAAACTTAGTTTATCATCTGTCTATGCTTATTTCCCTTTGTCTTGTGCTTATTAGTCATTAAATTCCCATAGTTTAAGCCCTTTAAAGCCTTAGTGTAATTTAGTTTTCTGTCAGCTTATTTCCCTGGCTTAATTTCAGTTTCATAAAAAGTCTCTGTTATAAAAAGTGCTTATTTTTGTGTGTTCTATAATTGTGTAAAAAGAAATTTAAAAAAAATGTTTTTCAAAAAGGGAAGGCATGGGGGGGTCGAACCTATGACCTCCCCCTTTGATAGCAAGCACCTCACACACGTACACACAAGCCATCTGCCCTGGGGTCTTTTTTAATTTATATCTTTCACATTTTATTTTTATACACATTTAGTCCAGTTTGCCTTATTTGCTTAATTTAGTGCTTATTTGTTTAGCATTTTTCAAAGTTATTATTTTTTTTGCATTCCTTACTATTCAAACTACTTTTTTGTATTTTTCCGTAATTTTTATAATTAGTTTACTATTTTTAATCATTTAATTTCATTAAAACTGTTTTTAAATCATAATAAATAAAATAAAAGTCAAAAAAATAAAATTCTTTTTTTTAAATTTTCTTTTATCAAATAGGACCTAGGAAAAATAAATTTACTTTCGTAGGGTTAAATTTTCAAATTTTGATTTTTTAAAGAACGGGATTGAATCCCGTTTACGTTTTTCGTGTTTTTAAGCTCAAATCACTTTCGTTTTTGGTCTAGTTTTCTTTATTCTTACATTTTAGTCACTTAGGGTTTATTAAAAGTTAAAAATCATTCTAGGTTTAAATTTCGACAATTTAGGTTTTTAAGTCGCGTTTTTACGTTCCCGTTTTAGGTTTTAACTTAAATTGCTTTCGTTTTAAGGTTTCTTTTTCTTGTTTTTGCACTTTATTAGTAGAAATAGATTACAAATCAAATCTTTGATTATTCAAGAATAAGTTCCAAACCGATTCTCGATTTTCAAATTCACGCCTCGTCGAGAAGAACGACCCGGGTCCGGTTTTAAACTTTGTGGATAACGAAGTGAGAAACCGATACTTTCGGAATACTATACTACTATTATTGATTATCCTCTTATATTTATATTTATATTTATATTTATTTATATATTTGGAATTCAATCAATTAGATTAGTCATGTGAATTGAGTGTTATTTGTTCCCTTTCGTGAGGTGTTCGGCTTTGATGTCTTTCTAGCATAAGTAAATTATAAACTCATTTCTCCAAGTTAAATTAAGGAAACTTTATTATGATTTATTCTAAACGGTTTTACTTGAGAGAAAGTAGAAGTCAAGTGGGGGATATTTGATAACATCAAATAGTTCATACTTTTTAGTATCAAATTCTCTATAAAAATGCTATTAAAAATGTTATAAATGTCAGAAAACACTACTTAATCACTTATATTTAGTTTTTAGGTACAATTTGAGTATTTGGGCAAAAGACGTTGGATTTAGACTTGGAAGACATGCATGTGTTGCTAAGTTTAAGAAACCAAGGCCAGTTACGGCGTAACACCTCCGACACGGTTACGCCGTAACATATATTTACAAAGAGCTGAGTCATCACCACCTTTACACCGTAAAACCTCGTCATCCTTACGCCGTAACAATTTAAACTTAAAGAGATGATGTATCCTACTCAGCATTACGGCGTAACGCCCACTATCTGGTTACGTCGTAACACAAATTAAGCTTGAAAAATTGAAGTACACGTATGTAAGGTTACGGCGTAACCTCTTCATAACTGTTACGCCGTAACGAGTTCGAATAGTATAAATAGAGCCATAATCCGGCTTCGTTTTCATCACTCACTACACCACTTCATTTCACAGCAACAAAGAGAGATAATAAGACTTAGCTAATAGTTATTAATAAATATGTTCTTGTAATCAATCTGGTAGTTTTAAGTTACTTAGTTTAATTGTATTAGTTATGAAAAGTGACACGTTTTATTATGCTAAATTATTTATAGAAGTTTTATAATTTATAAAATTATAAAATATATTTTCATTTTTTAGTCGGTTTATTAAAATAATAATATTTTATTTATTTCGTCCTTTTGTCGGATTTTAAGAAATTATATTTTTTTGCAAAATATTCTAAGTATAATATTTTTATGAAATTTCGGCATGACTCGTTTGTTTATAAGACGTTTCCAAGGTTTTAATCCTCATTTTTCAAACAATTTCCCTTAAGTAATTCAATTCCGACAAAACGACCAAAATTCACATTTCGAGTTAATTATAAAGACGCATTTCCTCAAATGACTATTCGACTATCCCAATATATATAAATATAAATCGTTATCAAAAATCCGTTTTTATTTTCCAAAACGACTAGTTTTTGCTTATTGGGCCTTCACGCCCATTAGTAGTCCATAATATCGTTTAATAGTTTTAAAATCCATTTTAGGCCCATTATTAAGCCCATTAAAAAATTAAGTCCAACAAAAAATCCACGAAAGAAGCCAAGGCTTCACGGACCAAGACTAAGCCATGGTTTGGGCTTAGCTTATTGGGTCGTGACCTTTCAAGCCCATAATAAGCTATCCGTAGCTTATTATTAAACCGTTAAGCTACGCGAGTTCTCAAATATCAAAATAAACTATAACTAAAAGCTATGAAAATAAGTCAGACCAAAATAAGGTCCACAGTAAGCCACGGCTTATTGGGCCTTATTGGGCTGTGAGTTTTATAAGCCCAAAACAAGTTGTGCTAGTTTCAAAAATACGCAAATAAGCTATAGGTACTTTTAGTAATCAAAATAAGTCACAAAAATAAGCTACAAAAATACGGCGAAAGAGGTAAATGACCAAAAGAAATCCCTTGGTCTCCTCTTTTCATGTCGTGAGCAATAAGCTCCCAAAAACCAAACATAAAGCTTATTTAATAAGCTAATAAGTCATTAGTTATTCTAATTTTCAAAATAAGCTACCATAGTAAGCTATAAAAATATGACAAGTATATGTAATAACAAAATATCATTTTTCCTTTGTTCCCTTTTCAAGCCGAAAATAAATAAGCCACAAATAAGCTATACAAAGCTTTTAAATAAGATAGGTAAGTATTAAGCTATATAGTATATAAATGTTATTCAACCATCACGTCCAAAATAATAAAATGGTCTTTCCTTGCCCCTTTGTACCCGCGTTCGAACCAAACAAAAGCCCCTTAATATTTATTTCAAAACTTTGGCTTTTAATTTTTAGAAAATAAGTCGTACTACCAACATCTATGCATCATAAAACATTAGAAAGTACAAAAAATTTTAGTTACAAAGAGGGTTTTGAAAATGAGATTAAGCACTAAACCGACAAACCAAACGTTGTTTTAATGAACCCACGCCTATTGGAATCAACCCGAAAATACTTAAACTCTCATGTTTTTTATCAAAGTTGGAAAAATTATAGGTTTATGTGTGTGTTTGAAATCGGACGAGCAAAGAGAGAAGAGAAAAACAAAAAAACTAAAGTGTGTGTGAAATAATGAAAGAATGTGTGCATTTGAAAAGATATAAGAAAATGACTAGTACTACCATGGAACCAACAAGCTAAGAAAATGCCTTCTTGCTCCCTTGTGGGGCTCGAATCGGCTAGCACTTCTAGGAGGGATCCTAGGTGCGTTTTAGCTCTTGTCGGGTTACCAAATGATCAAATCTCATGATTTAAAATGTGACCCGAAGTTTCCTAGTATTTTTAATGAATGTAAAAATGTTTTTCCATGAACTTTGACTATTTACACTATAGGTTTTAGGGTTAATTTGACTTAGATTTGATACGCACATTAATGGACGTGTCGGGACGCGTTGATTGAGATTTTAAGCCGTTTGCCGGAAAATCTTTCGGAGATTAATCAAATACAAATAAAATCATCTATAGTGAGATATTTAAAAAGCATAATAGTACTAATGATTAAATAGATAATAAACTGATTACTGAAAATTCCAAAAATTGATCTAACCGGAATAGATAATGATGAAAGTCAAACAACTAAAATAGAACATTATAGGCTAAAAAATCCGCAAGGGTTACAAGTACATCTGTATTGCACTATCGTAGGGTCTTCTGATTGTTGGGAAGGAAGATCTAATGTGTGTTGAAACTCTGTACGGATGGGTTGTTGGTTTTGATGAAGTGTTGGTGGCAGAATCTAACATGACAAAGATCAGGAAGCTAAATAGATGGTTTTTTCTTGAAAAGAATTTTGCAATGTCAGAGCTTGGTGAGGCTTTGACGTACCTTCTCAAGAACTGAGAAAGGTGGTTGAACTAGAGAGAATAGAGATGTTTATCCCAGTTTCAAGATGTTGTTCAGAATACCTTGTATCGAATGTCTCCTAACTCGGCATTTAAATAGTAGAGCGTGTCCTGTAGGTTCGACGGTACAGAGAGGTTGGAATGAAAACATTGTTGAAGGGATGATGATGTAGTTTACTGAAGTTACTGAGAGCAGATCAGCCTCCAAGTGAGTGATTGTTGAGTTGTGGAGGCTTATATTGTTGGGTGCAAACCAATCCCGCATCAGTTGGATGAGTAAAGTAGATTAGGGACTCACACTTATAAATACCTCTCATATGTAATTGTAAATTAGTGTGCTTATACTAATACGTGTGTGTATGTATTAGGGTTAGTAACCCGTGCAGGTTGCACGGAGCCCGGGCAGTTTAGCTCAGAGCCTAATACTACTCTCTCTCGTTCAAGAGTTTTCTGACCACAATCACCTAGATCGTGTGAACCACTATAAATTCCTGTGTCGTATTGTTCTTGTGTTTCTTATGATCTTGTATCTTCTAATTATGCTCTGTTTATTGTACGGTGGTGGTTACATAAGGTGTTCGTGTGTTTAACTTTGTATGCTTACATAGTTGTGTTGTTTGGGCTCACATTCCTTACAAGTGGTAACTCAGTCGAAGGTTATCGTAGCTTATGTATGGCTGTGCTGGGATCGTTTTTCCCCTATCAAGTGGTGTCAGAGCCACGTTCGAGTACGATGGGAGCAATGGCAGAATGCAGAAGAGTGTAACAAAACAAAGAGTATCAGCAAATGGTTTATGCGTCAAAAGATAGAAACCAATCAGAAAGTGGGAAACAAAAACGATATAAATACCTTTAAATCATAATATGCCATAATTTCTTGCCTATAAATTAAAGGTAAACATTCTTAGCAATTCATCTTATCATAACACTAGTATAGGACATATAATCTTCGAGCCATACGTTACGTACTTAGTGATCCAGCATGACATTATGTCCGAATATGTGATAAGCATTTTGTGGCTGTCACGTATGCCGAAGCGGAATTCATTTTCCATATTGAAGCACGCGTAAAAGTAGCAAAACCCTTAGCAAACTCTAAACATCATTCCTAGCGGCAAGTCAGAAGCCAACGACTAAAGGAATGTAATTACGCTAACTAAACCGATGTTGCTGACTTCTGACATAAACGTTAGGAATGTTAAATTGAGTTGAATATTTGAATTCAGCATGTTCGATTTACGAGTTCGTTCATGGAGTGAAAGATATAAGTCAGATTGTGAAAGCGACTGGCTCAGATAAAAGCTTCAGGTCAGAACGTATCATGGTTGCATACCTGAGAGGTTACCTTGCCAAGTTACAAACCGCTCATATTCATCATCGCTTCATCGTAACAACAAACGTATTTTAAAACATAAAGTCAAAGTTACCTATTTTTTTGAGGAGTGGTCTATGCATATTTGCTAGTGTTTCGGTCTCAGACCAACAAAAAGCGGATGTCAATGAGACAACGGATGTCAATGAGACACTGAACGTATATAAAAAATGACGAGAAATGAAAGAGAATGCTGCGAAAACCAATCTGCACCAAATCAGAATCCACGACATTCTCTTCAATTTCGTATCTTGCTTTGATATGACCAGTGTTGTAGGCAGCGCCTAGGCGTTAGTCGGTCCTCCTCTGCCTCGATTTGCATCAAATCGGTCGAATTAGGCGTTTTGGTCAAAAGGCGGTCAACATCCCGCCTAGGCGGTCAACATCCCGCCTAGGCGGGTCAAAAATCAGCCAATTTTTTGTGTTTTGATTTTCTTGATTGGGTTTTAGTTTGAGAAAGAACGATTATCTTCTATTCTTTTGGTACCGTAATAGTTGAAAAAGAAAGAAGAAGCTGAAGAAAGAAGGTGGGCCAGTTGAAAAGTAGAAGAGAATTAAGTGCGGTTGTATTATTAGTGTATTTGACCTAATAATAAATAGACTTTTTTGGCCCACTAAAAGACTACTCCAATATAATTGGTCCATGATGACATCAAATAACGTCACTTTTATAGCATCATTTATCCCATGTAATTAACCCATTTGGTGTAATTATTGCAAGAATTGTTACTTAATCGTTTGTATTTGAGAATTGCAGTAATTATGGAGTACTTGGTAGAGATTAGCTAAAAGGCACGCATTCTGGAGCTTAAACGAAGAAATATGAAGACACTGACTCTGATATCCTATACGCTATATCCATCAAGGAAGATATGACGTATCTGTGCCTGCACTTCACAAAAGACCACGAAGGAACAAAGATCAATACGCCGTATCCAGAAGAATTCAATACGTCGTATTCAAGATATAGTAATAAAATATTCTAGAAGATATCGAACGTGGTCCCTACTCCAAGAAACCCCCGATACGCCTTATCCGAGACATTCGATACGCCGTATCGACCAAATTCCAGACTCTATAAATAGAAGACCTAAAAACAGGTTTTCAGTGTGCTTGATCATATTTTCGACACCCTAACCACAAAAGTCGATTTTTAGAAGACAAAAAGAGCAGAAGAGGTCAAGCAAAGCTATTAATTCCATAGAAAACACCTTGTAATCTCCTATACTCTAGTAATCGTTCGATTTTTGTTATCATTCGTTTAACTCGGTTAGTTTACCTTGGTTAGATTATTACTCTTGTATTGATTATGATGTTTGAGGGCTAATACCCTTGGGTATTAGCCATGTTTATGAAGATTTGAATGTTTGGTTTGTTTATATCGATTGCTTAATTTATCGTTGAATGCTTGTTTATGTTTATCAATTTATACTTTTTTACGTGCTTTTGTATGCGACCTATCATTCAACTGGATCTAGTGATACGGACCAAGTTAGCTAGATGCCAGGATGGCTCTCCATATAATGATTTACACATCTAGACCAATAGGATCACAAATAACGACCTATCTTTGCCTTTAGATTAGTGAGCTTAGTTGGACCGGCAGGTGACCCTTGGGATCAACGAGTACGTTCTTAATTAATTGGTAAAGACTTGGTTAGTGGACTACTAGTGTATAAATTGCCATAAAACAAATATGTGGGTAAAGTGTCTCTATACGCTAGGGTTTAACAAGATCACCATTGCTTTAATCCCTAAGATAGATTATAATCAGCAAAAAAGATTGCTTTATGCGGATGCATTTAATTATAAACAGCCTCTTTAGTATCTAGGTTTAAGGAAGAAGTACCGCCTTAATCTTAAGAATGGCATGGCCGCCTCGAGGATAAGCTTCATTGCACTAAATAAACAAAACCAGAACTTTTAATTGGATTAATCTATGTTTAATACAATTTTCGCTTATTTTTGGCTATACCGCTCTTCTATCCTTTTGTTGTCTGCTTGCGTGTGTTATTGTGTCTTAAATTGATCTAAGTTACCACCAAACCCGTGCCAGTCTCACAAGCTGAAAACCCCCCTTATCCGTTAGATTTAGGATTAACATAGGTTTAACATAGAATATATCTAACTTAGTTTAAATTAACTTAGCTTAGCAAACCAAAATATTAATAAATTTAAAGATTGTTTCTCGCTCTTAGTGATCGACACCTTACTTACCACTAAACTCCCATTTGACCGGGTACACTGCCCGTTAAAGTGTTGTTTTTGGTAAATTCGGCAAAATATAAATTTAAAACTTAAAAGCATAAATTACAACCTCACAACGACACATCAAGTTTTTGGGGCCGCTGCCAGGGAGTGAAAATTTTAATCTTGATTTTTATTTGATATTTTGGCTTTTAGATTAAATCTAACCCGTAGGATTAGTGTAATTTAGATTAGTGTATAATTCTGTATATTTGCTTGTATTTGTTTGTATATTTGTTTGTTAGTTCAATTGTTTGTGTCTTTAAATGTTTGTTTTCAATACACTGTTCTAGTCGATAACCTGATACGGCGTATCCACTTCCATTGGATATGACGTATCCAAATTTCTTATCCAATACAGAGTATTCATTCAACAGATTAATACCGCGTATTCAGGTCAATTAAATACAGCGTATCGATCGTTGATACGGTTGCAAAAACTGGTTTTTCATACTTGATTTTTGTGCTTGATTTTATGTATTACTGTTCTTCCGAGCAAATCCTACTAATGTTTTTACCCTTGTCGCAGATCATACTAATCAGTAGCTAAAGGATTGAAGAAGTAATGGCTGAAGCTAAGACAAAAACAACTATGGAAGAATTAGCAACTAACGACAAAGCAAATTATTATTCAGGAATTACAAGTATTATGGTTAATGGTAAAAGAGCTTACGAACTAAAAGGTAAATTCCTTGATGATTTGCGCAAGAACACCTTCAGTGGAACTAATGGAGAAGACGCGGTGGAGCATATCGAATACTTCCTTAAAATTATTGGCCCCATTAACTTGCAAAATGTGAATTATGAACGACTTAGGCTTTCTGTTTTCCCGATTTCATTAGTTGGAAATGCAAGTAAATGGTTTGATAAATTTAAAGGGTCGATCACTACTTGGGTGGATTTAACTGAAATTTTTTTTGGAAAATATTACCCGCCTTCTGGTACTAGTAGGATGACAGAGACTAATGCAAAATGGGATCCTACAGATGTTAAATTTGAGGAATGGTTGGTTTTGAAGTTTGCTAACCATATGATGATGGATCCATTCACCAAGAAAGTTTTATGAGATTTTTGGAAAAATAGCAATAATCAAGAAAAAGTTATTGATAATGGATTTTCTAATCTTGAGGAAGCTAATAATAACAAGGAACAAGAAATCGGTGAAATCTTTAGAATTGAAACAAACTTGTTCGACTACGAAACACCTTTATGCGCGGAATTCAATGAGTTTAATTATCTTCTTAAGGTTGATCCGTAACTATTTACTTATGATATTGAAAGAACTATGAATTATGAAGATTATGAGAAACTGGTGATCATATTTGCGAACCTTTCCGTTTCAAAAATGGGAAAACTAAATGGCCCACCTGCAGTTCAAATGAGGATGTATTCTATAACGGTGGAGAACTACCGGGAATGGTTTGAGTTGGTTATATGACATATTTTCAATATCATGAATGGTATAATGATTTGATGGACAAATCTTTAAAAGATGAAGCGCTTGAACAAAAATCCATTTGTGAAGAATCATGAGGAGATGCAAAACAAAGCGTGATAAATTTTTGCGGATGGTTAAAGAAGTCTTTCGGAGACTTCCATGAACTTGATTACGAATTATTAGAGAAGCCTAAAGATTATTGGCGGAAAGTGAACGATCATAAATGCTCTCCATTTGCTAACTGGAGGAGTTACATAAGAGGACCATACGCAAACTACTATAGTAATTTTCTAGATATGAAGGAACATGAAGATGAAGAAAGATGTGAATTGTTTGATGATCAAGAGCGGCCGGTTTGCAATATAAGAAGATTTGAGATGATCAAGTATTCGTTCGGAGAAGATGAAGAGTATGTTTCTATAAGGAAAATGAATACGATGATTTGACGAATACAAGCAAAAATGCATGCCGCACATATCAAGAAATCTTTCGCAAGATGGACGAAGGATGGAAGGTAACAAGAGCCGAGTAAAAGAAGCTGAAGAAAAAGTCTAACTTAAAGACTAGCTAAAAGAAAAGTGCTTCCCGGGAGACAACCCGGACAGTTATTTATTTTTTATCGAGTCTGTCTTCCTAGACATCAATACGGCGTATCCGCTCCATACCATACGGCGTATTGAATGTCTGGACGGTATCATTCCTCTATTTTTCTGCACTTAAAAACATTATTGTCAAGTCTGACTATACGGCGTATTCATGCACATACTTTTTACAGGTTTTTCTATACGGCATATTCCAGTTTATGGATACGGCATATTAATCTCCTGTACAGTTTAGTTTGTTTTATTTAATTAACCGTAGATACTGAGATAGGAATGCATGGTTTTCCTAAATTTTTCACAGGACCTCGCTGGAAAGAAATCGACAATGTTGGTGAAGTATTTATAATCGGGAATTCTTGCTCATTAAATCTACATGAAAAATCTACCGAGCAAATATCAGGGGAGTTTCTCATTCTAATTCTTTTTATTTCCCGTTTTTAATGTTTTATCTATACAACAAGGACGTTGTATAACTTAAGTGGAGGGATAGGAATTAGAATGATACTTGTCCTATTTTCACATTAAAATGCTTAAATTATGCTCAAATTTTTTTTCAAGCATACTTTTGTCAAATTACCTGTTACATAACCCGCACACAATAACCCTTATTAGATATTGTGAGAATTTAGCCTTATCCGTTTTCAAATGTTTACCTAAATTTCACAAAAATATGAGTGTGCTGGTGATGTTGTAGACTTTAGAACTTGGCTTGGTATATCTATTCGAGATCACAGTGATGAGTACTATGGATTTAGATGGAGTAACTTGTTTAAATTGGTAAATTTTTAGGATTACACCCAAAAAGCCTATACATGTTATTTTATTAACTAACTACACTGGTTAGTTAACCCCCATATAAAACCTTTGTTTACTCTCATTTTAAGAGTAAGATACCTCTAAAAAAACCCGTAGAGCCAATCCTTTAGGAATAACACCAACTATTTGTTTCGTTACACCTTAGCCTACCCTGTTAGATTAAGTTCATTTATCAGTTGCTAGTTTCTTAAAGTGTAAAGTACGTATTTCCCATGTCTTGTGTCAATTTCTATCTCCGGTATGGTTGGGAAAAATTTGCACATTGCAAATGGGAATGTAAAAAGTAGTCAAAACTCATGTATTTTTACTACCATCACAATTATTGGTACGTCCGAAGAATGAAGAATTATCGAAGGAATTATCCGGAGTTATTATGATCGTGAAGATGGTGAAATTACACCGAGATTCGTAGTATGTATTATGTTAAAAAAACTAAAAAATTAGAAAAATCGCAATAAAAAAGAGGAGGAAAGTTTAAAGATAGTCGTTTCGCAAAGCTTATACCGAAGAAATTATTTGAAGGATCGATTATTCGTTGATACGTATAAAAATCAACGATGTAAAGTTTTGTATAAAGTGGTAGATATCGCCACTTGTCTTGTAAAAGTATGTAAAGTATGGGATGATTGGGAAGTTAACCGTTACGGAAACGCCAACTTAGGTTGTTGTTTTTGATCTATGATCAAGACGTTTGTGTAAATAGTTGTGTCTTTATCATGGTAACGGTCGGGAAAGTGTCTAGCAACTTGTGCCTTATCTGTTTTGGACTTAATCTATTTGTTTCGTGAATTTTATTTAACAACAATTAAATTTCCTTTCCTAATCATTAACCTTGGGTTTTACTCGAATGAGGATGTGATCGAGTCATGCATGTCTATTCCGTCGTTACGGCCATGTATGTGTGATTCAGTTGCTTTGTTGGTGTGGTACTTTTGGTGAAAGATTGTTAGAATGATCAACCCCAAGCCTTTAAATAAAACCTATTTTACCTTTATAAACTTGTTACTCCTTAGCTCTAGTGGTGGAGATGTGTATCCTTGCCAAGCTTATGATAGAATACTCGGCACGACCGAGCAATTGAGCGAATTAGTTACATGTTACCACATAGATTAGTTGAGTGTTTTCATCATCCTATTTCGTGAGGTATTTGGTTGTGTACTTGTAATTGAACGAATAAATGCTTAACGAAAAAAAATCCTTAGGGATACATTTTTATAAACTTCTAAAGGCTACTTGAGGACAAGTAGGATTTAAGTGGGGGGATATTTGATGACATCAAATAACGTCACTTTTATAGCATCATTTATCCCATGTAATTAACCCATTTTGTGTAATTATTGCAAGAATTGTTACTTAATCATTTGTATTTGAGAATTATAGTAATTATGGAGTACTTGGTGAAGATTAGCTAAAAGGCACGCATTCTGGAGCTTAAACAAAGAAATATGAAGAAACTGACTCTGACATCCTATACGCCGTATCCATCAAGGAAGATACGGCGTATCTGTGTCTGCACTTCACAAAAGACCACGAAGGAACAAAGATCAATACGCCGTATCCAGAAGAATTCTATACGCCATATTCAAGATATAGTAATAAAATATTCTGGAAGATATCAAACGTGGTCCCTACTCCAAGAAACCCCCGATATGCCATATCCAAGACATTCGATACGCCGTATCGACCAAATTCCAGACTCTATAAATAGAAGACCTAAAAACGGGTTTTCAGTGTGCTTGATCATATTTTCGATACCCTAACCACAAAAGTCGATTTTCAGAAGACAAGAAGAGCAGAAGAGGTCAAGCAAAGCTATTAATTCCATAGGAAACACCTTGTAATCTCCTATACTCTAGTAATCGTTTGATTTTTGGTATCATTCGTTTAACTCGGTTAGTTTACCTTGGTTGGATTATTACTCTTGTATTGATTATGATGTTTGAGGGCTAATACCCTTGGGTATTAGCCATGTTTATGAAGATTTGAATATTTGGTTTGTTTATACCGATTGCTTAATTTATCGTTGAATGCTTGTTTATGTTTATCAATTTATACTTTTTTACGTGCTTTTTATGCGACCTATCATTCAATTGGATCCAGTGATACAAACCAAGTTAGCTAGATGTCGGGATGGCTATCCATATAGTGATTCACACATCTAGACCAATAGGATCACAAATAACGACCTATCTTTGCCTTTAGATTAGTGAGCTTAGTTGGACTGACAGGTGACCCTTGGGATCAACGAGTACATTCTTAATTAATTGGTAAAGACTTGGTTAGTGGACTACTAGTGTATAAATCTCCATTAAGCAGTAAGTGGGTAAAGTCTCTATGAGCTAGGGTTTAACAAGATCACCATTGTTTTAATCCCTAAGATAGATTATAATCAGCAAAAAGGATGCTTTATGCGGATGCGTTTAATTGTGACAATATTCTATGTGTCTAGGTTTAAGGAAGAAGTATCGCCTTAATCTTAAGAATGATATGCCACCTCGAGATAAGCACTCATTGCACTAAATAAACAAACCAACGTTCTAATTGGATTAATCATGGTTAATACATTTTTCTTATATTTAGCTAGACCGCTCTTCTATCTTATGTTAATTTGCTTGCGTGTGTTATTGCGTCTTAAATTGATCTAAGTTACCACCAAACCCGTACCAGTCTCTTAGGCTGAAAAACCCCCTTATCCGTTAGATTTAGTATTAACGTAGGTTTAACATAGAATAGATCTAACTTAGTTTAAATTAGCTTAGCTTAGTAAACCATAATATTAATAAATTGAAAGATTGTTTCTCGCTCTTAGTGATTGAAACCCTACTTATCACGAAACTCCCACCTGACCGAGTACACTCCCCGTTAAAGTGTTGTTTTTGGTAAAGTCGCCAAATATAAATTTAAAACTTGAAAGCATAAATTACAACCTTACAACGACACATCAATCCAAAATATAACTCACCGGCCTTTAATAAAATTAGACCAAAACTTAACATAAACCACATATAATGTAAATTTTGCAACATATATATAAGATATATAACTTAAAATAATAAAAAACGTTAATAAATTTATAAAAAAAATATACATTTTTGCATATTATATGTCAAACAAATATTAAAAACATAAAAAATAATAATAAATATATATATAATTTCAATCCGCCTAGGGCGGCGCCTAGGCGAATTCCGTCTCGCCTAGGCGAATTCCGTCTCGAAGGTGGTCGACTGCCCGACTAGCGCCTAACACTTTTTGCAACATTGGATATGACACACTCTATCAGTGACATCAGCTTTTTGTTGATCTAAAACCGACACCTTAACAAATATTAAAAACAACGGACATGGATGATAGATGTTGGTAAAAAATTTCTGACATATTGTGAAAGCGGTTGGCTCAGATAAGAGCCTCAAGTCATAATGTATCATGGCTGCATACCTGTCAGGTTGCCTTGCCAAGTTACGGACTGCTCATATTCATCATCGCCTTTTCACAATCGCAAAGGATGTTGTAGTATCCTGTTCCAGTAATTGAAACTAGAAAATACATGACGCCGCTAGATACAACAATAAGCAAGAGGCATAACATAACCCACATGCAAGCAGTGTCAGTTGCCTGTAACAGCTCAAATACTACAATTCATATGCAAATTGATAACTTTGAAAAAAAGTGTGTATTGCCATGGCAGGCCCAAACGGCAACACAAAACACATGCACATTTATGACAAAGAGGCACGTAAACCATAGAAGTATTGATATACAAACAACATACCATAAATATGAGTACGTTGAAAACATAATCTAAGTAGTTAGAAGAACTGACAGATAAGTATCGAGAATAATGTACGTAAGAAAATAGAACAGTATAGAGAGAAAGAAGATAAGGAAAACCAGAAAATCGGCACACACTGAACTAACTTAATCGGCCTAGCTAAGCACACATAGAGGAGCTAAAAGGAAAAAACCAGGCCTTTATCGCCATGCTTTCCTATGCTCATGTAAGAAGCCATTCCTGATTTTCTCAAATAAGAGCTTCAGGTCGAAGCATATCATGGCTGCACACCTAAAAGGTCGCCTCGCCAAATCACGCACCGCTCATATTCATTATTGTCGTTTCATAGTAGCATGTATTTCGTGTGCCACATGCATAAACAATAGTTAAAAAGGATGTCATAGTATCTGGCTACGCGATAAGGGTTTTATCACTCTCACATATGTTTAATCAGAATTGATTTTCTATATGTGAGCACGCATGACAGTGACAAAACCCTTACACTCTGGCGACCATTCCTAAGTACATGTAACAAGTCAACGCCTTAAGAGATACAATTTCTTTTTAAACATTATTGTTGTTGACTCCTGACATGGACTTGTGGGTGATCCACAGAGACAGATTTATGATCCTAATGGCTTAGATTTATAAGTGTGGTTCCAAATAAAAGGGCGGTCAGCATAACATGGTTGCAAAAACCTGTGTCGTGGTGTTGCCTTACCAAGACACATGCCGGTTTGACACGTCCCTATTAATAAGGATCTCACAACCGTTGGAATATCATCATCGCCTGCAATCCGTAAAAATAATACGTTAGCCTACAATCTGATGGATTCAAATAGGCAAAAAGACATATGCGCAGTCAGATACTTACCCATAATAGCCATAGGTGTATCAAATTCGGTAGAACCTCAAATAAGCACAACCTTAATCAAAGCTGCTTAAAAAGGTCATAGCCACCTAATAATTAAAAATCAAAGGATGGAATACATTTGCAATGGCTACAAACTGTGTAGTTTACCACACCAAAATGCAGACAGCCACAACCTTAAATGAACAAAGGATACATTCGGCATGGTTACAAACCCGATGATTTTCCGTCCTAATGCGCGAAGAATCAAATCACAGCTTATAACATTCCACCATGTTGTAGCATATGCTAGCAATCATATCCAATAACGATAAAAAACTGAGCCACAACAACAATGTCGCAATTCAGTCAAAGTGAATAAAGTAAGTCCGGTCCCAATAAGACTCAGACAGGTTGAAAGCCAACAGAGTGGTTACACTCGCCATAGCTGCAAACATAACAGTTTGCCTAGCCAAAATGCCAGCGACCACACCCTTAATCGAACCTATCTCAATTCATGACAGTCTCTGGCACTCCTTGCAAACAACATATTCATGTTATAAAGACAAATTAAAAGCGCAATAAGCATACGTAGAGCAAATTATAAGCGCAATAAGTATATATAAGCAACCATAATTTGCCACATCTCAATTAATCCTTGTGTATTAAGATCACTCAAGTCAAAAACCAACAAAAGCGGATACATCCGACATGGTTGCGAACCTGGTGGATTGCCGTGCCAATTTGCGAAGAGTCACAACTTATAAGATAAGGACACATACTAAGCTAGACGACCCACCAACACACAAGCAAACAAACATGACAAACTAAACCCACAGAAAAGAAGGCGGGCCTTTATCGCCAAACAACATGACGTTTAGCATAAAGTATAACAGAAAAAACATCTGCATAAACTGTTATGTGTATAACCAAATGCGAAACTCAGAGATTAAGAGTTTAACGAAAGTTGCAGTTGCCATGGCTGCAAACTCAGTGTTCGTCCCACTAAAATGCAAATGCTAACAACCCTAAATAACCACAACCTAAATCAAAAGCTCTTAAGGCAGTAGTTACTTACGGTTATTATCCACCTGAAAACATCAACAACCAAAACATTCCAACGCGTTGTACCACATACTACCAATCATGTCGAGTGGCAACAAAAATTCTGAAAAAAGTAGGCACATCCGCCATAGCTGCAAACATAACAATTTGTCTTGCCAAGATGATTATGTATGATAGTAATAAAGGTAAGGGAGACAAAGGTAATTTTGAATGTTTGAAGGCTAAAACAAATGTTTGAAGGGTGGAAGAAAGAATTTAACGCTGGTTTTTGGGTGACAAAGGTAATTTTTTTTTTTTTTTTGAATTTAAAAAATAGCTTGGAAACGAAGACGGCGATAGTAATCTATACTACATATAAAGCAAATTGATATCTCTCTCTTCATTAATGTTTTAAGTAATTTAAGTAATCCAAGTTATAAAGCATAATGTACAATCGTTAAATGCGACAACAAATTAAGTAATCCAAGTTATAAAACATAATGTACAATCGTTAAATGCAATCTTTCACCACAAATTGAACACTCTCTCCTCATTAAATGCCAAAAATTAAGTAATACAACTATTTATGCTTACTGTACAACCTTTGATGCAAACAACAAAATAACAAAATGATTTCTAACACACATCTCTCTCCTCATTCAATGCAATTTTTTTAAGTAATACAATTTCTTATGCATGATGTACAACATTTAATGCAAACAATAAATTCTGCCACATATCTCTCTCTTTATTCAATGCAAAAAAATAAGTAATACAAGGATTGATGCACATTGTACAATCTTTAATGAAAAAACAAAGAGTTCAAATTCAATAATACAAACATTCATGCAATATGTACAATTAACCAATTCACAACACACACTTATTGACTTGTCAACAAATTTAATGTTATTTTTAAAACACTCATTACTAATTAATGTAATTTTTAAAACACACTTAAAATGAAAAGTACATGTTATTATACACATTGTACAAACTAATCAGACACACGAAGCTTTATACAATTTATATGCTAATACATATATTTTATATACTACTATATACTAATGTATTTAGGACATTTTATCTTCTATCTATATCTATATTATCTATATCTATACTACTATATAATGCATTTAGGACATTCTAAATATAGAAGTCTTTAAAAAATTAAAAACATTTTTTTAAATAAGAAAGTAGCAAGTCATTCGTCAATGCACTAAGACATTACAATTTGACTCAAAAAATCTGTAATAATACTAATTAATTCAGTATTTATAACAATCAAAATTGAGTCAAATAATCTTTGCAACAACCTGGTAATTAAATGACTTGAATTCTATAAACTTGTAACAACAATCCTGAAAATTAAATGCCTTCAATTCTATAAACTTGTAACATCCCTTTAATATTCATATATAAGCTCAATTACACCACTCTCTCAAAACTAAAAAACAAAACCATATTCACTCTTTTTAGAAATATGATTTCACACACTCTTAAAAAAATCACTCGGCGTCGGTACAACAACCATTATCACCACTAATCAAGATTCAAAAAATAAAAGCACCAGAAAAAGGACAACGGTTTACCAATGAAATCATAAACTCAAAACAGGTTAAATTTATAAACCCAAACAAAACAACAAATTAGCACCGGTGTTATCAAGATCCGGTTTTAGCAACACCACCTAACCACTTAAACATCATCAAAACCTCTGAACATAACCGATTGAAACCACAAAATAACCAAACAAGTTAGATTCGCATATTCAGATGATAGTTGTGTCAGATATTTCGGTTTGTGGTGGTGGTGGTGTTGATGGCCGTGAGTTTAAATAATAGTGAATATGAAATACTTTGCATTGTCATTGCCTAAAGTTGTTTTAATTTTAATTATTATTTATTTGTACAATTATTGTTAGAAAATCGTTTAACCGGATAACATTTGCTCACCGCAAAATATAGTCACAGGATACCCGCCGCCGCAACGCGCGGGTACCCTACTAGTAAAGGTAAAAAGTAATGGTGAGGCATGCTTTATAGTTAGCGGGTTAATTGAGTTTACGTGGTTTTTATTACACATGGTATATATAGTAAGGGTTCACTCTTCGGTTCTTGGTTTGTTATTCATATACATGTTTTGTGGTGTTGAGAGTTTAATGGTTGTGAACGTTAGATGCATCATATGCAGTGATTGAATGAATTAGTTAATCATTCTTCATTTCGTGTAACTTAACAAATACCGCGATTTACTAGCTAATTAAAGATGCTGATTTGATCTTGTTTCATGTGCGTTCTTTGCATTCTTTTCATAAAATTACATTAGTATGTAATGTAAGCATCTCTTATGACATTTACCTATTAATATCGCAACTATAATTGTTTGTTGCTAGAAAATTCTGTTGCTATGCACGAGTACTCGCCTAATAGTTTTACTAAACATATTCTACGTATCAAACTCAAACTCGTACACATTCTCATTTAACTTTTAACACCTACGCAATGAAAAAGAAAATACATTTTGCAAACTCAATTTTAATCTAGGAGAATATATATATCCAAGAATCATTCAAGATTATTTTCCCGGTCAACTTTCAAATTCTAAACCCATTCGTATAAAGGTGATGTCATCAATAAAGTGTCTTTTAAATAAAGGGTACTACTAAATCTATCAAAAAAAGTTTTTAAACCTCGTTAAATGTGTTACTTTTTTACTCGTATTTTACAACTAATGCTTCCTCCGTCCTATTTTTATTGTCCACGTTTCCTTTTTCGGATGTTCTAATTTAATTGTCCACTACTAAAAATAGATATGGTAGTTTGATCAAGTTTACTATATTACCCTTGTTTGAAATTATTATTACAAACTTTAAAGAAAACTTAAATTAATTACCTAAGGGTAAATTTGTCTTTCTGTCAAAAAGTAAGAAAGAGAAAACAGTAATAAATGCACTTTTCTTAAACTGTGTGTTTTTTGTCGGGAGACAATAATTTTGAGACGGAGAGAGTACAATTTAAATTTGGGTTTATGATCAGTTAGAAACTCAAGTTTAAGGTTGTTGAAAAAGTCAAACTTGAACAATTATTGTTAATGAGAGTGGTTGATCAAGCTTTTTTTAGTGTTGGTTGATCAAGATTTAGGGGGATTTGAACCAATGTGCTATTTGAGATAAGCATTTATTTGGACTAGTTTGTTATGATGCTAGTGCTATATGTTTTTTGTGTTTATCCGTTTACCCGGATATTCATGATGAGATGCAAAGCGTTTTTTATTTCTTGTGGGGATGTGACGTAGATTGACAGGGGGGTTACAAGATTCCGTCTACTTGTCATCATTGCATATATTGAGAGTTTGAGACTATTGATTTTTATTTACAAGATAATCTTGTTTGATGCTTAGTTACAGGTATATTAGACGTTCTAAGTATTAGCCATATGTTTTTGTGTTTTACGGATTATCCAGGCAAATGCCTTCGTTTAATCACATGCCAAATCAAATGTTTTCAGATTTACATAAATAATTTCCATTGTTTTGTGTACTATTCTAACTATGTAACTGTGCGAACATAAAATTTGTAGCATTTGGTATGATCTGTGTCCTATATTTTTCTGTTTATAACTATGCATAGTTTTGTCAAACGACCAACTAAGAACAGTTATAACGTGAGGAAAGAACACGTAACCTTTAGAAGAGGGATAGCCCATTTTGGTACTCAAAGCTCATATTCCAAATTTGCTTATTATTAACAAGACCATAGACTTGCATTATCACATTAATTGATTGCCTGTTATCAGGTTTCCTTCTTTTTGAGCCACATCTTCTTCTATGTTTGTATATGCACGTATCCAGATGTTGTTACATCAGTATAGTGCGGAATGTCTTGCATATAATAAAATATTAATCACAACTATACCAGTGTTCTATAATACCCTCTAGGAAGTAGGGAACAAAAGTTCCCTTTTGTGAATTTTTTTGTTCGGACATTCTGCTATAGCGGTTTACATTATGAACTTTCTATAGGGGCATTTTACTGATGTGCTATGGTTAAATAATGCAGACCGTCATGGCTGGTTGACAGCAGCAGATTTGCAAGCAAGATTCGAACCTCTGGTGCATGTAATCCCGAACATATAAATTGGGAAAGCAACCCCACTAAAGCATGCCCGAACTGCCACCACATTGTCGACAACAGTGATGTAATCTTTTTGCTTTTTTAGTCCCACATTATCAATATATACGTCACTTGTAGCCTGCTTTTCATATTAGACAGACTTGCACTTCCCAGGAAGCCCTTATACTAATTCCACTAGGTTCCAAAACTTTCTGCTACTAGGTTAATCAAGCATGGCCAGGGTTGCCACGTGGGGTGAAATTTGATCCATTGGCTCACGAAAGTATATGGCATTTGCTGCTAAAAGTTGGTTGTAAATGGGGTTCCAACCTCAACCTTTCCAGTAGATTTATGCCATCGTTGTAAAAGATGAGGGGATTGTTACACCAATCCTCAAAAGTTACCAGGTACATGTACATTTAAGGCTTCAGTCTTGTTAAATACTCCGTATGTTTAAGGGGATGCTTGTTTCATTTAAGGTAATAGAAATGGAAATGATAATGGGAATGCTAAGGAATATAATAAGAATTCCCATTATAATTGAGTGTGCTTGGTTTTTTAATATGTAAAATAATAACAAACTTTTTTATTTAAAAAAACTATTTATTACAAAAAATTAAAATGTTATACCTCTAAAAGATTATAACATTGTCACAAATACCTTTTAATAATTTACAAAATATTTATTTGTGCCTCACAATAAAGGAAAACTTTTATATTCGTATTGTATAAACGTATCACAGACAAATGATAGTTTTCTAAATTATAACTACCTACTGCAACAAAGAAATAGAGACATAATATAGTTTAGGCCTTCGAGGCTCATCAGTCTATTTATTCAATACGTTGGCAAAACAGAACTTTATCGTTTTAAATAATGCGATGTATAAGAAAGTTGTTTAATTTAAAAGTATAAAATATAATAAAAGAAAAAAAAGAGAAGAAAAGAAACTGTAAGTAGAACGTGGGGTAATATTAGGAGAAAAGGGAAAAAAAATGTAAAATAAAGATAAAAGTCATTACTTGGTTGATTACCCTCAAATTAGAGAGGAATGGTGAATTACCTAAAGTGGGTAATGGTTCATTCCATTATGTCAAAACCAACCAACCACGTACATTATCAGTATTATTCCCTACCCTAATACCTCTAACCAGCACACCCTAAAATTTCGGTAGTTTGGCCCCTTTTTTTCAAAGATACAACTTAGTAAGGGTTTGTTGGATGTGTGTTTTTTTTCTTAATCTGATTACTGGTTACTGTCAGTCACAATAATCAGTGTTTTGAGTGTTTAGGAATATATGATTCTGATTCTGATTTTTGATAACTATTCATACCGACTAGTTTATTCCCACTGCAACAAAATTGATTCTATGAGGTAAACTAAAGGAACAAACCCTCATCTGACATTATGTATTGACGTTCCCCTTAGTTCTTGTTGGTTAAACTATTCAGAAAAAAAAGTCTATGTTTTGGACTTATAGATGACACGTGTTTTAAGAAGTTGATTATTCAACATTTGCTATTTAAATAATATTAAGTATTACAACTGATAAAAGTACGGTAATACTGTAATGTTAAATGTTTAAATGATATATAATGTCATTTTGGTCATTTAACTTTATTATTTAATCATCATATAAAGACTGCAGAAGCATATCTAAAACGCTAAATTAAGCGGTTGTATTGGTTACTAAAATGGTTTGTTTTTTGTTTTTTTTCAGGAGTGCAGATGGATGGAAGTGTATCTCACTTTTTTCATAGAGCAATTAAAGCGTATAACACTGGAACTAGAAAGCGCCGTAAGATACACGGTGATGATTTTGGGGAATTCCGTTGGCACAAAACGGGCAGAACAAAACCTGTTGTTTTAGACGGCATTCAACGCGGGAATAAGAAGATTATGGTTCTTTATGTTAGCCCTGTAAAAGGTGGAAAAGCTGAGAAAACAAATTGGGTGATGCATCAATATCATTTGGGCACAGCAGAAGATGAGAAGGATGGCGAGTATGTGATCTCAAAAGTCTTTTATCAGCAACAAACAAACACAAAATCTAATGGTAAAGATGAGGATATTGTTCTTGAGGACATTAATGATCCGATTGTGAAAGTTGATCCTGTGACACCAAAGTCTGCTACCCCTGAACCTCCTCGTGCTGAACGACGGGTCCCGGATATGGGTCTTGAACAAGAGCTCGCTGTAACTTACACAGATCCTCCTCAGGTATATTAACTAAAAAAATAGATAGTTCTCTAGTTATGCATCTGTACAAAAAGATAAACGAAAATGAGGAAAGATAAAGAGTTCTCTCGTTTAAGTCAACTTATACCATCTTTTACGGGTCATGTTTATATGATTTTTCGAATTCGATTTGGGCTGTGTCACTCAAATGGGTCAAATCAAAAAGCTTAGCTGTAAAGAGAATGAGTTAAACAGGCCGTATTTTTTTAAGGCATACAGCGTTGGTGTTTTGCTTAAAAAGTTTAGATTATGATAACAATTATTATGATTAGCACACTAATTGCTTATAAAAAATATATATGTTTTTTTTAATATTATTGACAAAATCTTGTTGCAAGTCAAACCAACTTAACCTGGTCCGTTTTAACCTATTTTCAGCTACTTGTATCTTTCAAGAATAGAAGTTGGGATGAAAAATAGAGAATAATTTTATTAATTCCAACATGCTTCTTTATTTCTTATTGGTGTTTTTTTTTGACCGTAGCAGGAGATGGAGCCTGTTGATGAGGCTGACCTCGAGACCACTTGCGAGAAGATTGTTGATAATGAATATCCTATGACAGAAGAAAATCATGTTTCTGGTAATTTAGGGGGTAACGATGATAGTCAGGGTGGAGTAAACCCAGACTGGTGGGATGGCGAGTCTCAGTTTATTTTAGATTCACAACAACTCGTGGAAGGACTTTCTTTGTGTGACGAGTTTCTTCGGAGCCAATCTCCGCAACGAGACGTTGAAAACCAACACTCAGATGCAAAACCGTGTCTCGCAGACTATGCTCATTTAGGACCAGAAAATCTAAAGAAAGATATAGAGGCTTGTAAAGATTTTGTTCCTGATGTTGCAAATTTGGAAATGGACACCCCACCTGATTTTCGGCTTAGCCAGCTTGTAAGATTTTAGAATTACTCATTTTGTGTTACAAATTGTTAGAATTGTAAAACTCATGATCTCTTTTTCTGCAGGAATTTGAATCACAAGAAAGTTTCCTCGCATGGGGAGGCGTCGGCGGCAAGTGATGTTCCTGTTTGTTTCTTCTCTTTGTAGTTTTAACATCTTCATATCATCTAAGACGCAGACTATTATGTTGCATATCTTTTTGTGAAACTATTGTATGTTAAAACCATGTAATTACATTTGGATGATGTAAGATGGCACTTATCTTTTGAAGTAACTGTTCATATGTTATGTGTTGACATGTGCATTTTATAGTTTTATATCGTATACTAGCTGTTTGTAAGTTATGATTTTATATACCTGGATTTTGGGCATGCCAACATGTCTGTCTTTGCAGCATATATAGTGTTACTTTCGCTTCCTAGCAAAGACATGACAAATGTGGCGTTTATTTTTGAAAGGTAAAGTCTGTTTTCTTTGCTATGTCTGATTAATGCATAGTAGCCGAAAGAGCCGAGCATGGGACCTTCACTCTTCAAGGTCCAATCCTAGTCCCATTAATGCAAAAGCATGTGTGGTCTATGTATGTCTTTGTGTGTATATGTGCACCACCTTCTTCAAACACCTCCATTTTACTTGCCTAGGTTAGCTTCGTGTAAACATAAAAAATGGAAAAGTTTGTGAAAAAGACTAGCTACCTGCAGGGGATATAACCACGGTTTTTATTATATGTTGAAGGAAACACAATGTGTGAAACAAGAGAAACCATGAAATATTAGCCCACTTCTTTCATGTTTATATGAACACTACTTCGTGGCAACGGTCCACAACTTACAGCGATTATGGAATAAATCAGCGTGTTTAGTCTAAGCAGATCTTCAGTTTCTTTTGTCCCCCTTCAGCCAGTCTCATACACTGAACCCTCTTTAATTAAAAAAAAAATTGTATGCTTTTACGCCTACAGTTAACTCATAGTTTGACACATGGCAAAAAAACTGTATTCAATAGGGACCCGAATCATCACTAAGCCGATCTGACTAAGGAATTCCTCAATTGTCCCGAGGACGGGGAAGAGGAATTTCGAATTATGAAATCAGGATGATGAACATTAATCCCCAAAACCTAAACCAACACCATCAATAAAAGCATTTTGCATATATGATATCTAAATATTCAAATACTTTTAAAAGGACTAACAACATATTACTTGAACAAACATTAGTTCGTATACACATACAATGCACATTATTTTTATATTTATATGTGATGTTTCAATTGTTATAATGCTTTGAAATTGAATTGACATTGTAATTAATCTAACCATCTTTATATTATCGCCGAGTTTATGTGATATTTATGTTAACTTCATAAGAGTAGAAAATTCCTGTGGGGATACTGATCCCCGTTGGAGCCAGGGATGAAGATTTAAAGAAATTTCCTGACGGGATAGAGGCGGGAATGCGGCTAGAGAGTGAGAAACGATGATGGAGTTAGGAAATATGATCGTTACATCTCCCGCTCCGTTGCCATCGTATGCCACTATAAAATTAAGGGATAATTCCATTTCTAGCCCAAAATCCAACCCCAAAATGCAATCATAAGTCCAGGAACATCTTTTTCCAAAACTAGACCCGCGCAACTAAGCTACTGGGCAACCATGGAAGAATTTGACAAGTGTCTCGTATGTGTAAGGTATAAATACTTGATATGTTTTTGGGCAACGTTTATTTTTGGAGCGAATTGTACTTGGGGCAACTGGTTAAAATGTAATTTCACCCTAATATTTTTTTCCAAAAAGTCTTACACACAAGTACAATTTACATGGTGCAACTTGTAAAGAAACCAAACTAATTTTGTTAGGGCAACTATAATAAATACTTTTCTGTTTTAACTAATTTTCTTTTGTATTTGTAAATATACACACTTTTTTTTGTAAGTATACACACTTTTATTTTTGTAAGTATATACACTTTTATTTTATACACACTTTTATTTTTAAACGAGTTCCTTCATCTCCCTTTCTTCCATCATCTCCATTGTCCATCTTCTCCGTTGCCGACCCGTCCATATCCATCGTCCCCAATTCCATTATCTTCTCCCCATCTTCTCCGTGGCCGGAATTTTTACACATGACTATCGCCGGATCCATAATGTGTTATAACAGGGTACGTGATTTCATTTTTTATTTTCAAATCGTTTGATTTTTTCATTATAGAATTCTTTTTAACCATGTTTTGTACATTACAACGTAAGTATACATAACTTGTAATTAATAACGATATAAATTATCTTTTAT